>JAZKJV010000899.1:112500-122500 GCA_037367405.1 Ottelia alismoides
TTTTAACAAGAATACCCAGGATAAGTGACTGTAGTCATCCACAAAAACAACAAAGTACTTATGATCACTAATAGTTTTGACCGGACAGGGTCCCCAAATATCACAATGAATTAGGAAGAAAGGAGTAGTGCGACGAGGCTCAGTTCTAGTAGGAAAGGAAACTCTATGATGTTTTCCGAACTGACATGCTTCACACTCAAAAGGTTTTAGCGTAGACAGTTCAGGGAACATCATAGAGAGAGCTTTGGCAGAAAGATGTCCCAGACGAAGATGCCATAGAAGGGGATCTTCAGTGATGGATGTATGATGATCCTCAAAATCGGCCCTTTAAAAGAGTGTTTTTAACACTTGATAATGTCGCAGCAGTCGGGCCAATTCGGTTCATCAAAGAGACCATCTCATTTAAATATGTATATATAAATCAAAATGAGATGGTCATGATTTTATTTTACTTGGCAAGAAACCAAGGTCGAACTCAGGGACACAAGCCTTTGTCTAATTATCCGGATTTTCATCTATTTAATGAAGTGTTGAATTGAAGCATATATAGGTCAAATTCATGCAAAAACACAATAATGCATTAAAAATAAACATGCATTTTTTTAATCATTTTTTTCATGCAAATAAATGCCATGAAATGCAATCAAATATACCCTAAGTCAGAGTAAATATGATGAGCAAATTAAATAGGAGTCAATTTCAGAATTGCTTAAAATGTCAAGTTTGATTGATAATGTGGGCAAGACATAAGTTAATAATAAGGGACACATGGAGAATACAATAATACATAAAAATTCAATTGTCCAAAATGCGAAACTTAATATGCCATTATGAAGTACATCAAACAAGCTTTCAAATGAAACCGAAATCAACTTAATTGGACATATGATGCTCAAGATATGCATAAACGAAGACAAGGGCATAAATGAAAGAAAACATGAAAAGATACCTACAAACAGGTCCCTGGGAGGGACTAAAACGTAATAAAAATAAAGAGCGAGTCCTTCCCTGTAAATAAACCAAACGCGCGGGGACATTTTTGCAATTATTTAAACCCGCAAGGGTACAAATGCAAAATGTCCCAGGCGCGCAGGTGCTGCACGTGCTCAGGACCTGTTTGCAATATTGAAGAACTTCGTAGGCGACTCTCCAAATAACCCAGGAAGCACGTGCCACGCACGCGCCATCCAGGTTCGGAGGACGCATCAGGCTCGGCAGAGGTTCGACATAGCTTCGGCTAGGCTCGGATCTTGATTCGGGCTCGGTGCAGGCTCGTGGAGGCTCGGAAGCATCCAAGCCTGGAGGCTCGGGTGCTAGGCTCGGGGAGGTTATGGATGTGGTTCGGAAACTCCAACCCTCGTGGCTTGGACGCTTAGGCTCGGCTGTGCTCAGGTGACGCCACGTGTCCGGTTGGAGGCCGTTGGATCGAGATGATCCAAGGGCTGCTGAAGTCGATGACGCGGCCTCATCTGGGCCGTCAGATGGTCGCTGGATGAAGACCATCCGACGGCAATTGCTCCGTCGTCTTCTTCCGCGATTGGCGGCGAGAACAGGGCTCCGGCGAAGGAACTCCTCCTCCGCCTCTCGTTCCTGGACGACATGGGCATCCCACTAGCTCCTTAAGGGTTGGGGGATGTAGCTGGAGGTCTGAGGAAGACGTAGGAGTGTCTAGCTGCAGTCATCGGAGCTCGGATCAATGTAGCGACGCCGACGAAGTGAGCTCCGGTGGTCATCCGGCCATTGAAGGAGTTATCGACCTGCAGGGTTAGTGACATAGCCGAAGCAAGCTAATTGTGGTGCGTGCGTAGTGGAGGTGAAGTGGAAGCTCATAGGCTGTGGAGAATATGGGGAGCTCGGAGCTCCTCCACCGTTAATGGCGGAGGAGGTGGGTCGGAAGGTGAAAGAGGTTGTGGAAGATCGGAAGGATGATCGGAGAGTGTCGCGGGGAAGGGGAGGTGTTGGCGAAGCTTGAAAGGGGGTTAATGGAGGTCGAAAGTGGCTGAGAAGGCCAAATTAAATAAGAAAATTAAGAGAAAAATACACAGGAGGAAGAGGAAGCTTACCTGACGTCAGGCGGGCGATGTGGCCTTTGCTTGAGCTCCGAGAGGAGCTCGGGGTCTTCGCACGTGCTGGGCGGCCGTCCCAGCGAGCTCGGCGGGGCCTTAGCCACCGCAGCTCCGCCTTGATCAGCGGAGGGTCGACACCGAGGAGGAAGGCTCGTCGCTCAATCGCGCCGCCTCCCCCTGTCACAGGGAGGCGGAGGAGGGCTGGGCCCTCTCCCGCGTAAAGGTGGACAGCTTGAACTGGAGGGGGAGGCGAGGTTTTTAAGGCTCGAAGACGGCGGTTCCGGTGATGGAAGTCGTGGGTTTCGAGGGAGGTGTGGAGCGACTGGGAAGACGACGGGGGTCGTGGAGTGATGCGCGGGGAAGAAGGAAGATGGGGGAAGACCGTGAGGTGTTTGGTTAGTGGAGATGGTGGTCCGAGTAGGTGAGATAATAGGAAGGGGGAGAGGTTTTCGCGCAGTGGAGATCGTGGGGAAGACGGGTCGTGGGAGGTTGACGATGGAGCCCAGCCGTTGGATCTGGAGATCCGACGGCTGGCGGTTGGGCGTGAAAGAACGAGTGTGATGCGATCTCGGGCGATATGATCAAAGGGCGATAAAGCTGCCACGTGTTGAGCTCTGAGCGCGACGCTGGCGAGCGGCTTGGATGTAAAGCTCAGGTCGATCGAGCGGTCTACAAACCTCGAGGCCGTTAACGGTGGAGATCATGAAGCTATGGTGCGATCGAAGGGCGTAAGAGGCGACACGTGGCGTAAGGAAATTAAGGCGCGAATGTGCGGTACAGATGAGGGGCGGGAGATGATCGATGGCTGGAAATTGAGTGCGCGTGGAGATATCTGAGCCGTTGGATCAGAGGAGGATCCAACGGCTGAGAATGCGGGCAACTGAAGCAAGGAGGGCGGGGCCACGTGGCGCACCCAGAATGGGCCACGTGGCCCAACCCGATTATTGCAAACATGATTTTGATTTTTGAAGGTTAAAAAGGCCGAATTTGAGAAAACTCAAAACATGAAAGTTGTAGATCTTGATGAGATCTACAAGTTTCATTTGACCAAAACTGGAGATGAGATCAAACAAAGACCCGACATATTTTTAAGGGTATTTTTAAGGCTAAAAATACCATGAATTTTACTTTTGCCATTTTGTGTGGTTTTTAATTTATTTAAGACTCTGTTAATTACAGGACATTAACTGGGTTTTATTGACACTAAGCTTAAGCAAAGGGGGTTAATAATTGGAAATAAAGATGATGAAATCGAGTTTCATCACCTCCCTATACTTAAACTATGCTCGTCCTCGAGCATCAAAAAGAATGACTAACCCCCTTGTGCATGTGAATAAAGGATCCAATCTGATCAAGTCGACTCGACTTTAGAGATCCAAAATTCTAGAGTTCAACCAAGCCTTAATCAAGAGGCCTCCAATTCCTCTACTTCTCCATACTTTCTCTGATGTACATATAAACTAAAGGATATGAAGTTTAGTGTTGACTGCAATTTCGAGAGTAGAGTCAAATCTTCACCCAAAGTCTTAGTCCGAGAAAATCTCCTAAGGACCCAATCCTCAACACTAGGGAATAAATCAAATCTTGCATCCAGTCCACCGTCTCTTTAGTTGTCAGACTTAGAAAATGTAGATGACAGGCCAGTAATGGAGGGCATGGGATTGTGTCATTTCTTCTCTCCCTTTCATTGGAACAAGGATTCTCTCTAGTGCCATTTACGCAACACATTTTTTTGGTGTTGATCAGTGCGTCCGTCAAGAGAAGTTGGAGCCGTCAGCACTTGTTTTCCTGGGAATACACCGGGGTGTGTCTCTTTTGAGTACCTATCGTACCTTCTACACCCAGACTTGTAGCATTTACGATGCATAGCCCTTTTT
Source organism: Ottelia alismoides (assembly GCA_037367405.1). Taxonomy (NCBI): domain Eukaryota; kingdom Viridiplantae; phylum Streptophyta; class Magnoliopsida; order Alismatales; family Hydrocharitaceae; genus Ottelia; species Ottelia alismoides. The sequence continues at coordinate 116,444 of JAZKJV010000899.1, forward strand.
TGGTGCAAGCCCGACTCCTGGTCCTAATAGCGGTGGTCCAAGTGGACACTTTGAAAAGTTTGGGAGCGCTCGCCTTTGGTGGAAGCTCTTTGATATTTGACTTTGTGGAATGAGAGCTTTTCTTTGAATTTCTTTGACTTGTATAATTTGTGGCTAGCTCCACTGCTTTTACCAAGAGTTGGCGCACACTGATCAATATTTTTTATTTATTTCACACCCTGGCACTTAGGCCAATTTCAAGAGATTAGTATAAGAACCAAGTTCTCATACTGGCTAATATTGCTGACACTCAGGTTTCATGAAGCCTCCAAAGATTTTATCCCATCCTCGAGATCATTAGATCAAATCCAAACTTGACTTCCTCATCCCAATTCCTCAAGTGAAAAATCAACTCATCTCATCAAAAACCGCAGTCGTGCATGTGATGTGCTGATCTTATTCTTTATGTCTGAGACTAAGCATGGAATATAGCATGCAAATCTAGAAACCTAGGGGAATGTGGACGATTAAGTCTATGACCCTGATGGCTAAGGCTGGTTAACCTAAAAATCTCAAAGACCTCAAAAAGCTGTCTCCTTGATCATTTCAGATCCTGGGTGGAAGTGTAAGTGTCGAGGATTAATCCAACTTCTTCATTCAAAAACAAGAGATATTTTTTTTTGAACTTCAAGAGATATCAGAACTTCCTAAACTCAATTGAGCATCTGCAATTCAGCCAGTATGGATGTAAGTACAGGCCGAAGCCCGTTGCTTGAGGACGGGGCCTTGCGCGATGTCCTCTAAACCATCCAATCTGCTAAGGGCGAACCCTCACTGAATGCGGCTTACTTAATTGGGTTTAGTCGTCACCAATGACTCTTAAAGAGTTTTTTTTTGGGTTTTCTCATTTTTATGGATTTTAATTTGAGAGTTAAAACACAAGTTAGACTCAACTTTCCTTGAAAAGACTTTCGAAACCATGTCACGCAAAAAAGTTTTCAAAACATTTTCAAAAGAATTTTTTCAAGATAAGGAAAAATCATTTTCGAAAATATTTTTATAAAAATAGCATAACATAATATCAAAAAGCCGCGAAATCATTTGAGTTCTCTTAGTCCAAAGAATTTTACCTTAGCCAAAAAGTTTTAAATTTTTCAAATTTTTCAGATTATAGCTAAAGTAAGTATACGGTATATACGGTATACCCCCCTATACTTAAACTTTGCTATGTCCTCATAGCACTAGATGTTACAAGTACATAGGTCCATTTAAATATATAGGAATATACGGGAGCTAAGAGGGGCTCCCCCTATACTTAGGTTAGAAATAACCTAAGTATAAAGGCAAGGAAAGGAGATGAGAGAAAATCACGGGGACTCGGGTCCCACTATACTTAGGCTGAGATTAGCCTAAGTATAAAGATGTAAATTGATGTTGGGAGGGACCCAAAGTGAACGAAGAAGAGGAATGGATTTACAAGTGAGCGGTTTGAATCTGCGGAGATGAATGGAGTGACTAAGGTTTTAGGGTGTGTATCGAAGCAAACATGGCTCAATCAATCAAGCAAACTCTTAGTTTCACCAACTCACACATGAAACCAACCAAGGTTGGTTTATTATCTTGTCGGTTTTATTGGTGATAAAACATTAGATTTTTACGCAAAGAAAAGATGTGAAGTGAAAATCATTGCGTAAGCGAGGGTATTGCTCTCCCAAAACCGAATTTTACTCCATTTTTGGTTGACTTGCAATTAACAATCCCAATTTTATTTTAGGTTATCACTGAATTATGGTTAGCACAAAATCAAGCAATCATCGTCTACCGTTCATTCCCATTTTCCATTAATCCTAGGTGATCAAGATAGGAAAAGAAAGCCGAGAAAAACATGTATACGATAAAAACCGTGATCTAGGCTAAGCGATAAAACATGCAGTGATTTGACGAGAAATACTTTAAAACTTGGACTGTTTTAAAAAACAAAATCAATGTATGCAAGTCGATAAAAGCCGCACCCAATCATGCATCTATTAGCGGGGAAAGATATCCATTAAATTTGGCTAAGTGAGGCGAGATTATGTGCGTCTATATTTTAGTGTGTCCTACCTACGATCAAGCACATAAAAATATGGAAAATAAAAACCGTTCAAAAAGCCGCGTGCCTGGTCCTAGGTCGACACTCAAGTGGGGACGATCCCCACACAACCATGATCGTTCGATTACAACCGCGAGCCTTCGATCGAAGACCGCTGTAAAAGACGAATTATTATATGTTCATGTATGGAAATAAAAATGCAAGACAATTTTTTTCTTTCTTCTCGAAGTACTCCAAGCGTGCTTCTGCGGCTCCTCACAGCGGGTAGCATCCTGCTCCTCGCCTCCTTGAACCATCAAGGGCCCTGCCACAAAAGCAATAGTTAGAGATCGATAGAGAAGAAAATTTTACAATGCAAAATGAATTGACAAATTGACCTATAAAATGAACACTAAATTAAATAAACAAAAATCCAAAAAAATGCAAGAAATAAGCCGTGTCCCCGGCAACGGCGCCATTTGGATGATCCTCAAAATCGGCCCTTTAAAAGAGTATTTTTAACACTTGATAATGTCGTAGCAGTCGGGCCAATTCGGGTTCATCAAAGAGACCACCTCATTTAAATATGTATATAAATCAAAATGAGATGGTCATGATTTTATTTTACTTGGCAAGAAACCAAGGTCGAGCTCAGGACACGAGCCTTTCTCTATTATCCGGATTTTCATCTATTTAATTAAGTGTTGAATTGAAGCATATATAGGTCAAATTCATGCAAAGACACAATAATGCATTAAAATAAACATGCATTTTTTAATCATTTTTTTTCATGCAAATAAATGCCATGAAATACAATCAAATATACCCTAAGTCAGAGTAAATATGATGAGCAAATTAAATAGGAGTCAATTTCAGAATTGCTTAAAATGTCAAGTTTGATTGATAATGTGAGCAAGGCATAAGTTAATAACAAGGGACACATGGTGAATACAATAATACATAAAAATTCAATTGTCCAAAATGCGAAACTTAATATGCCATTATGAAGTACATTAAACAAGCTTTCAAATGAAACTGAAATCAACTTAATTGGACATATGATGCTCAAGATATGCATAAACGAAGACAAGGGCATAAATGAAGGAAAACATGAAAGATACCTACAAACAGGTCCCTGGGAGGGACTAAAACGTAATAAAAATAAAGAGCGAGTCTTCCCTGTAAATAAACCAAACGCGCGGGGACATTTTTGCAATTATTTAAACCCGCAAGGGTACAAATGCAAAATGTCCCAGGCGCGCAGGTGCTGCACGTGCTCAGGACCTGTTTGCAATAATGAAGAACTTCGTGGGCGACTCTGCAAATAACCCAGGAAGCACGTGCCACGCACGCGCCATCCAGGTTCGGAGGACGCATCATGCTCGGCAGAGGTTCGGCATAGCTTCAGCTAGGCTCGGATCTTGGTTCGGGCTCGGTGCAGGCTCGGAAGCATCCAAGCCTGGAGGCTCGGGTGCTAGGCTCGGGGAGGCTATGGATGTGGTTCGGAAACTCCAACCCTCGTGTCTTGGACGCTTAAGCTCGGTTGTGCTCAGGTGACGCCACGTGTCCGGTTGGAGGCCGTTGGATCGAGGATGATCCAGAGGGCTGCTGAAGTCGATGACGCGGCCTCATCTGGGCCGTCAGATGGTCGCTGGATGAAGACCATCCGACGGCAACTGCTCCGTCTTCTTCTTCCGCGATTGGCGGCGAGAACAGGGCTCCGGCGAAGGAACTCCTCCTCCGCCTCTCGTTCCTGGACGACATGGGCCTCCCACTAGCTCCCTAAGGGTTGGGGGATGTAGCTGGAGGTCTGAGGAAGACGTAGGAGTGTCTGGCTGCAGTCATCGGAGCTCGGATCAATGTAGCGACGCCGACGAAGTGAGCTCCGGTGGTCATCCGGCCATTGAAGGTGTTATCGACCTGCAGGGTTGGTGACATAGCGAAGCAAGCTAATGTGGTGCGTGCGTAGTGGAGGTGAAGTGGAAGCTCATAGGGTGTAGTAGAGAATATGGGGAGGCTCGGAGCTCCTCCGCCGTGAATGGCGGAGGAGGTGGGTCGGAAGGTGAAAGAGGTTGTGGAAGATCGGAAGGATGATCGGAGAGTGTCGCGGGGAAGGGGAGGTGTTGGCGAAGCTGAAAGGGGGTTAATGGAGGTCGAAAGTGGCTGAGAAGGCCAAATTAAATAAGAAAATTAAGAGGAAAATACACAGGAGGAAGAGGAAGCTTACCTGACGTCGGGCGGGCGATGTGGCCTTTGCTTGAGCTCCGAGGAGGAGCTCGGGGTCTTCGCACGTGCTGGGCGGCCGTCCCAGCGAGCTCGGCGGGGCCTTAGCCACCGCAGCTCCGCCTTGATCAGCGGAGGGTCGACACCGGGGAGGAAGGGTCGTCGTCGCTCAATCGCGCCGCCTCCCCCTGTCACAGGGAGGCGGAGGAGGGCTGGGCCCTCTCCCGCGTAAAGGTGGACAACTTGAACTGGAGGGGGAGGCGAGGTTTTTAAGGCTCGAAGACGGCGGTTCCGGTGATGAAAGTCGTTGGTTTCGAGGGAGGTGTGGAGCGACTGGGAAGACGACGGGGGTCGTGGAGTGATGCGTGAGGAAGAAGGAAGATGGGGAAGACCGTGAGGTGTTTGGTTAGTGGAGATGGTGGTCTGAGTAGGTGAGATAATAGGAAGGGGGAGGGGTTTTCGCGCGGTGGAGATCGTGTAGAAGACGGGTCGTGGGAGGTTTACGATGGAGCCCAGCCGTTGGATCTGGAGATCCGACGGCTGGCGGTTGGGCGTGAAAGAACGAGTGTGATGCGATCTCAGGCGATATGATCAAAGGGCGCATAAAGCTGCCACGTGTTGAGCTCTGAGCGCGGCGCTGGCGAGCGGCTTGGATGTAAAGCTCAGGTCGATCGAGCGGTCTACAAACCTCGAGGCCATTAACGGTGGAGATCATGAAGCTATGGTGCGATCGAAGGGGCGTAAGAGGCGACACGTGGCGCAAGGAAATTAAGGCGCGAATGTTGCGGTACAGATGAGGGGTGGGAGATGATCGATGGCTGGAAATTGAGTGCGCGTGGAGATATCTGAGCCGTTGGATCAGAGGAGGATACAACGGCTGAGAATGCGGGCGACTGAAGCAAGGAGGGCGGGGGCCACGTGGCGCACCCAGAATGGGCCACGTGGCCCAACCAGATTATTGCAAACATGATTTTGATTTTGAAGGTTAAAAAGGCCGAATTTGAGAAACTCAAAACATGAAAGTTGTAGATCTTGATGAGATCTACAAGTTTCATGTTGACCAAAACTGGAGATGAGATCGAAAAAAGACCTGAAATATTTTAAGGGTATTTTTAAGGCTAAAAAATACCACGAATTTTACTTTTGCCATTTTTTGTGGTTTTTAATTTATTTAAGACTCTGTTAATTACAGGACATTAACTGGTTTTATTGACACTAAGCTTAAGCAAAGAGGGTTAATAATTGGAAATAAAGATGATGAAATCGAGTTTCATCAATGTAGCACCAGCAAAGTTGGTAGTGGTAGGCTGTTGAGGTAATACATGCCATTCCTCTCATGTCCCCCACCAAAAATCTGCCTCGTCCGGATGTCCTGAAAATAGCAGCAGAATTCATCAAAAATAACATGACAATGTAGTTCACGACATAGCTTCTGAACCAGATAAAAGACTGAGCGGGAAAACAGGAACACAATGCACATTGGTCAGTCGAAGTTTGTTGGAGAATTCAATAGCTCCAACAACAGTAACGGGAGAATGATCCCCATTGGCATCACGAACGCTCTTTATAGAGGTAGAGGGTTGAGATGAGGTGAGCAGACTTACATCTCCCGTTAGATGTGTGGAAGCTCCAGAATCAATAATCCATGCATGTTTGGTAACAGAAACTGAGTTTGCTACTGTATCTGATGTAGTGGCAAGGCTAGCAGTAGCAACAGATGCGGTTGTATCTTTTCAGGGAGCAGAATCATTTAGAAGTTATCACAGACGAGTATATTCAGAAGC
>JAZKJV010000899.1:127500-374919 GCA_037367405.1 Ottelia alismoides
TACCAACTACCGATTTTTGCAACCTTGGAGAAATTCTAGATAATGTTTGTTACCATAAAATTTTCTTGTCTTTTCCAAATGATAAGGAGAAAAAAATTGGGTCAATGGACGATTCGAACTTGTCCCGAGGACGATTCGACCTTTCTCTCTCCTCAGTTTGGGTCGGCACCAACATTGCAGTTTGGTTTATCGGGTTTTTCGGCGGATCTACCCAACTTGCGGGTAGGCGGACCTGGTCAGTTCGAATCTTGGCCGCGGGCCTTCCACCAGAATACTCGGGCATCAATGCCTGACTCTTTTGTGATTCAAGTTTAGGCCTTGCGCCTGAATGTTAGCTCTCCTCTGGAATCTATGCGGCATGATTCTCCAAGGACTCCGGTGCGGTCCTCCCCTGTTCTTCATGAGGCCTTTTCGCCTTCTTTTCGGCCACCGGGAACTCAACTCTCAGGCGATGGGGAAGGCCCTTCCATCAGATGCTTTGGGACAACGTACAGAAGGCACGCTCTTGATATCCATGGTGCTCGGGCGATTCAATCTTGTGCCTCCTTGAGGGAGGCCGTGGCGGAGGCTGCGGGCCTTCGCGGCCTTGGGGGATGCGAGGGACGCCCTGGGGCTGGTGGCCTGGGGGCGAACACCGGAGATTTTTGATGAAGGTCCTCTTCTAGATCGTCCGCGCTCTTGGGGACGAACTCCGGAGGTTTTTAATGAAGGTACTCTCCTGGAACGCCCGTGGTCTCAGGGATTTGGTCAAGCGTCGATCCTTGGGCTCGAGACTCTCTGAATGGTGTTGCGATGTTGCTTTTATTCAAGAAACAAAACTGGCAGCTGTTGATGATTATACGTGGCGTTCGTTTGGTGCTGGTCCATTTGACGATTTCGCGCGGTTAATGCGGTTGGTTCCGCCGGGGGCTTCCTTGTGACTTGGCGATCTCGTTCGTTCTCCTTTAGTTCCATGCTTCTCGGTCGTCACATGATTTCTGTTGCTTTGAACCGGGTTGATTCAACTGAACCGATGGTTTTCTCATGTATCTACGCTCCAACGTGCCATATTTTGAGACGGGAATTATGGGAGGACATGCGGGAGGTGGCTAATTTTTTCGGGGGATTAACTTGGATTCTGGGGGGGGGATTTCAAAGTCACCATTCACTCTTCCGATCGGCCTCGTGGCAGTGGTGGCCGCGACCCAGGATCTCAGGATTTTTTGGACGTGATTGATGAGCTGGAGCTATTTAATTTGTTCCGAGTGATATATGCTACGCATGGCGGAATAGCTCCTCTCGCTCTCGAATTGACCGGTTCTTGGCTAATGGGATGTCCTTGGACTCCTTTCCCCTTTGCTCAGTTTCCTTTCGCCCCCGATCATTCTCGGATCACTCTCCCGTTATTTGGGACTCTGGCGATGGCATTCGCCCTCGGGGGCTTTTTCGGTATGAAAAATGTTGGCTATTGGAACCTAATTTCAAATCGGTCGTTCAGGATCATTGGGCTCAAGTCCCCGTCTCAGGCTCCGCGGCGTCTAAACTTAATCAGAAGCTTGCTTCACTTCGGAGAGTCCTACTGAGTTCAAAAGAACTTCCAGGCAGGCGCGGCTTGCTGTGCGCGCTGAGGCGGAGGAGATTATTATGCAATTGGATTCCACGGAGAATGAGCGTGAGCTCTCTACTGACGAACTTCGGGATCGCAACTCGGCTCACGCTTGAGTGCAGGAGGATAAGAAGAGAACTGTCGAGTGGCGACAGCGCTCGCGGTTAAAATGGCTTAAAGACGGCGATGCGAATACGGCGTTTTTCCACCGGGTGGCAAGCAATCGGAGGCGTTGTAATATGATGCGGTCCCTCTCTATCAATGACGTCATTTTTTCCGGGGATAGGGAGATGGGGTGCGCCATCGTCGATCACCTCTGGCGTACCTCATCTTCTCTCCCTCCGCGACGGTGGCGTTGGCTTGGTCTGTGCGCTTCCTCTATCTCGGACGCGGATTCCGAGACCCTTATTCGGCCCATTTCTTTGGAGGAGGTTAAAGCTGCTGTGTGGGCGTTAAATCATGATTCTTCGCCGGGGCCGGATGGGTTCTCCGTCGCATTCTATCGCGATTTTTGGGAGACTGTATCGGGGGACGTCATGGATGTCTTCTCGGAATTTTGTTCTGGTAACCTCGGCTTCGACCGCATCAATCGGGCTAATATTGTTCTCATTCCAAAGAAAGAGCCGGCGTTGCGCATTTAGGATTTTCGCCCTAATTTCCGTCTCCAATGGTATTTACCTTATAGTGGCCAAAATTCTGGCCACACGCCTATCTCGTGTTTTGGATGGCCTTATCTCTCCGGTTCAAGCGGCGTTCATTAAAGGGAGGCATATCGCTGACTGCATCGTCGTCGCGTCTGAAATGGTGGCCGATTGGAAAAAAAGAAAAAAAGGGGGGTACTATGGAAAATCGATTTTGCCAAGGCATATGATTCCATCGATTGGTGCTTCCTCTGGTCGGCTTTGCGTAGACGGGGTTTCCCAAATTTATGGATTGCTTGGATGCGAAGATGCGTTTCCACGGTTTCGCTTTCAGTTCTGAATAATGGGCGGCCGGTTGGTGGTTCATTTCAGCCACGCAGGGGGGTGCGCCAGGGATGCCCTCTGGCGCCTCTCCTCTTCGTTTTGGCGGCTGATGTGCTGGCGCGAATGGTCGACCGCGTCATTGACGCGGGCCTTACTAATGGGTTCCGCAAGGGGGATGTTTGCGTGCCATTGATCCAGTTCGCTGATGATACGATTTGCTTCATTGAGGGCGGTCCGGAGGAGGTGTCCGGTATGGCCAATACTCTTGCTCTTTTCTGTGAATTATCAGGGTTGTCGATTAATGCCTCCAAATCCAACGTGGTGCCTTTTGGCATGTCGCCTACAGAGGCGGACGAATGTGGCCGGCTGCTCGGTTCTGCGCCTGGGGAGATTCCTTTTGCTTATCTTGGTATTCCACTATCGGTGGGGCGGGCCAGATCTACGGATTGGCGGGCTATCACGGAGCAGGTGGAGTCGCGCCTTGCGGGTTGGGGGGCCACCTTGCTTTCTCGGGGTGGACGCCTTATCCTTCTCAAATCCGTGCTATCTGCTATTCCAGTGTATTTCCTCTCGGTTCGAAGAATGCCTGCGGGTGTCCGCTTATGACTGGAGCGGTGTATGCGGCGCTTCTTATGGGGTCGTAAAGACGGGAACGGTAGGGGGATGCATCTTGTTGCTTGGGATGTGGTTTCCATGCCGAAGCGCTTCGGTGGGCTTGGTGTCCGGAGATTGGATCTGGTAAATGACGCACTCTTACTCAAATGGATGAGTAGAATTTGGGGCAAGGATGATACCTTCTTCACCAACGTTCTTCGGGCGCTCTTGGGCAGTGACTGGTTCGGGCTGCAGTGGGGGCCTCGCAATTACATTCCTCCCATTTCTGGCGCAGCGTCTCGTCCACTTTGCAGAGGAATGTCGCGCTTTTCACCCCGGTGCTTGGGACGGGGGAATCCTTCAAGTTTTGGCTGGATGACTAGTTGGGCGGTGGCCCTCTTCGGGTGCGTTTCCCGAGATGTTCGTGCTGGCGTCGAATCGGCACGCGTCTGTCGCGGAGTGCTGGGCTGACGGGTGTTGGTGCCCTCGGTTCTCTGGGAACTTATCTGACCAGCGGGTGGATGACTTCGCTTCGATGTTGGAGGTTCTCAATTCTGCTGCTTCGCTTTCTTTGCAGCGGGATCATTGGCATTGGAGAGACGGGGCTGTCTCCACTCGGAAGGCTTACAGGGCTCTGCTCTCTTCCCCGCCTCCTACGTCTTCCCCTCTTGTGCGCGACTGTGCCTTCATCTGGGGTTTGCGCTTGCCGGAGCGCATTGCCATCTTCTTATGGTTACTTCGTCAACGGAGTTTGATGACTCGTGATCGGTGCGCCAAGTTCTTCCCTCAGACCAGCGCGACCTGCCATCTTTGCGGTGATGACGACGAAACTCCCGATCATCTTTTCTTTCGCTGCTCCTTGGTTGCGGGTGTCTGGGACGATGTGGCTTGGGCTCGCGCGAACAATCTTGAAGGCTTCTGTGATCTCCTTTGGTCGAACAGGGCGAGGGCCAGATCTGACGTTTTGGCTCCTATCGCGCGGCTGTGGTGCATTTGGCGTGCAAGGAACGACGCCTATTTTCTCGGGCATGCGATTTTATCGGGAGAACGTTATCATTTTGGGTAATAGACTTATCTCCGATTGGTGTACTTCATAGTTTAACGGCCCATCTGTGGTGGCTACTTCTCTTGTATTTCTAATCACCCTCTGCTCCCTTCTACCCCACCTCCCCGATGTAAGTATCTCTCTTCTTTTTCCGTTTTAGTTTAATATAATCTTAGGGCGAGCACCAACGAGTGTATCCCCATTCTTTTTGAGCCTAAAAAAAAAAGATCGGGTCAAAGGAAAATGTCATTTTGGAGTTTTATCAACAATTTGCTTGTGTAGGCGGTGACCCCGTATTTTCTGAGTCCTTATGTAAGGAATCACAAAAGAAAATTTTTCAACAAAGATGTTAATTAGGAAGGATTGGTCGACGAAATATGAATCGAAGACTCAATCTTGATATACCTCAGAATTACAAAAACTGCATTATGTACATGAATCGTAATTTTAGCAGAAGAGAAAGAAAATCATTTATAATATCTTGAATAAAAACTATAACATGCGTACCTAACAATTGTAACTGCGAAAGCTGAGGTTCAACTCTCCCGATACCATGTTGTAGGTGTTTTGCCTGCAATCCATGCAATAGGGAGAAAAGAATATCAACGAAATGTTGAGCACATCTAAATAATTAAAAATAATAGGAAATTTAGTGGCTCCAAAAGAAAGCAAGTAAATAGGGTTTGACAATTAAATTTAAAGCTACTTGCATTGAAACAGGTTTTCAAGTTGTTTGGTATATGAATCTCCAGACTTACTCATCCTACCCCAATTACCCAACTTTAACACTTTTATATATAGAATATATGATCCATATTTAAGCTATTCTTTTTTTATTATAATTCATGTTTGATGAATCTTAATAATATGGATGATGAGTCTCTTATCTAATCGTTGTCTTTATTGAATGCTTATAATGATCGAGGTGATCCATATCTCTTTCCGATGTTTATGAATCACGTGGATGGATCATAGTAGGTGTATATGATGGATCTGATGTTTTGATTCTTTTCTTGTTGAATTTCTCAAGATTAGTGGATAGTTTGTGGTCTTGATCTGGGTAAGACCTCACGCTATGACCCTAAAGAAGCAAGGAAGCCTTAGGGTTGGGGTGTATCTGTAGGCATGCGGTGGAGTAAAATGCATCCTAACTAAGTTCCCAACACGTCCACTAGCTATATCTAACAACTGTGGCAGTAGTCTGTAGTCTGATTAGGATGATTTTCATAATATGATCTTTTATCTTCGTCAGGAACTACTTACGGAAAAGTAACTCGATCAACGAAAATCAAGTTCAAGTACAACCAATTCAATTATAACAAGCTCCCATGTAGTCGACTCATTTGTAACCAACTTAATTGTAACCAATCTCAATCTAGCCAAACTCAGCTGTAATTCATCTCAACTTTAGCCAAACTCATTTATGATTTATTCCAAGCTAAATTGTAACTCCTCCAAATTCAATTGTAACTTATTCAGACGTAGCCATTAGAGGATTCAGATGTAGCCATTGCCAAGCCTATTGGCGGAATGGTAACCGAAACTCAAGCAGTGAGGTAGTCTCCTAAGAGACCCTTCCGTCTCGCTCTCTGAGTGGAAGTGCGATCCAGTAGAGGGATAGGTCTACTCCAAAACTACGCCATTAAGACGGGTGAGATAGACTCTCCAGAAAAGTCACTCTAATAAAACTGACCCGACCGGTTTAGGCAAACGAGCTCGAAAAACTAAAACTGAGAACCCTCTAACCTAGGCACCCTAAAGGACAAGGGTCAGCGGAACTGGTCTTTAATAAAAACCTGTAGATCCTAGAGAGGCGTAAAAACTGCGAGCGCTCGTGAAAAACTGAGAAAAGACTTGGATACGAGACCCACACACTAAGCGGCCGCTGTCCTAACTGGGCTTTCTATCTCCCGCCCAACTGAGGGTCACCGCACCCTCGCACAGTCAGGTGTAAAGGTCACCATGACTGGCACTCATAATTATCAGTCGTTGCCGAATCACCACCACTGCCTTGATTCCTCATCCTTTCTCAAACTCTGTTGTGTTTGACTGTACAGATCTAGGTCTTTTGTCAATAATCCACTCAATAGTAGTCTATAGTCAGTAGAATATGCCTAAAGAATTATTTTAATAAAGATGATCGATTTTTGTAGCCATAATTTATTATTTCTAAATTTAGAGATCATCAGATATTCATTGGATCTGGATTTAAATCTGATTCGATGTAGAAATTCCACTTTTCTTATTTAAATCATAATTTAGTGGCATAATTATTGATTTAAATTTTATAGGTTACTTATATAAAAATACCTCAATTCTCTCAATTCGAGCATCTATCAAACATATGTATCAATAGGCTGTCAATGCCTTATCAACGATCATAGTCCCAGGGACATATCAGGTTGTATTTCACAATGCCTATTTAAAGGAAACGTTGCCGACTAAGATAGATGTATTAGTTCTAAAGGCATATAGACTCTTATTAATACCTCTTATCATGCACTTGCAAGTTGTAAATGAGTCTTCATGATCAAGCACAACAATAATGATGCTAATGTGTACTTGGTAGCCAATGGCTCCATACTAGATATACGACATGGACTACTTTGGTGCAGTTTCTCATGTAGCCCACTAAGCTATTACGGAGATCATGTTTGTTTTTTTAGAAAATAGGGAGGATTATGTTAGTCGTCATTGTAAAGGATTGGCCACCTAATAATTTGATATGAAGAAGCCTTCTTATATGAAAGTATATATGAAGCAAAGATTGAAAAATCTCAAAAGATTTAGGAGACTATCTAATTTGTATGTTGATCACTCCCAAATCTCTTAATTTAATTGTGAAAATTTCCATCAAATCCTCCCATCTTATCATGAAGTTAGATCTTAAACAGTGATATGATTTTCATATCTTAATACATGCAACTCGTCCAAGATTTGACTATAATATGATCTTAAATTCAGGTCTAAGAATCATAATTTTAGTAACTCTTAGAGAGAAAAAAAATCTTCATACAAAAACCCCAAATTGGATCATAGTTCAGACATGAAAACATGTAGCTATTTGATGCGAAATTTAAACCCAAATTGCATGTTAATTCATCCTCAAAACATCATATTTCATGTATACCATCTGTAGCTATCTATGTTCTGAATTAGGCTCCAATCACATGCAATTCACTCTCAATCATTAATATTTTCAACATGAAATCTGATCATAACAGTGTTTTGAATTCGAATAAAAATACATGTGAATCATCAACTCCTTATCTTTCAAGAATGAAAACTGTAGTATATCAAGGTCTGAAACTAGATCTTAATACAAGAAATTCATCTTCAATTCTTCACATTTTGAGCATGAAAACTGTAGCATCTATAGGTTTGATTTTGGACTTTAATCATGCCATTTATCCCCAATTCTCTCCATTTCAAGGTATGAACAGTGAGTCATTAATGACCTTTAATTTCATCTTAGTTTCATGTTAAACACTCCAAGTTTTTCATATTTTTAACCTAAAATTTGTGAATAACAGTGATCTGATTTCAGGTCTAAAACATGCTATTTACCCCATAATTTTCATATTTTTCATCATGGTATTAGTGTATAAACAGTGGACTGTTTTTAGCACAAAATCTAGGTCATTCTCCCTCAAATTTCTATCTTTTAAGCATGAGAACTATAGCAATATAGATCTAAAATTTATACTTGGTTTGCATACTCAACACCAACTTTTTTTATCCTAAAAAACTTAAGAATTTGGAGCATATATAATGGGTATAAAATTTCGATGTTCTCCATGTAAAACTTCATATTCTCATCTAATTTAAGAGGTAAATTAATAAATTGAAACATGTATGGAAAGCCGCAAGAGGAGGGGGAAGATTGTACCTTTGATCCTCTAAGTTTGGAGGGTATTGTGGCTTGATTTAGCATGCAGCAGTAGCTAAAATAGCTGGTGGACAGCAGCATAAAAAACTGAATTAGAGGCTTCAACATTGGCTTTAATGAGAGCAAAGAGGAGAGGGATTTGTACCTTATGATATCTCTAATTTGGAGATCCAAACTTGCATGCAGCAACCTCTTCTTGACAGGAGCTTCAATTTATTCGAATCCGGATGCTACACCATGATTCCCACTAGGACCATATTCAGGGACCATATTCACGTAAAAGAAAATCAATTATACTTCTATTAGACCATCTTCATGGACCATATTTTCTCCTGCTCATATCCAAAGTAACGTTAGCAAATTTGATATCTTGATTTTTTACTATGGCCTTCTGTTCTTATTGCTTTGTCAATTCAAAAAAAGGCTACATATTCAAAGAGGAAGATACACAGAAATGTCAAAGGACCATATTATCTGCACTGATCTTATAATTACTTGGTTGCACCTACTGTTCAAGAATAAGTAAGAAATGCTCAAATAAATCAATTAAAACCGAACTTGATTGCAACATCATTATGTAAAATGAAAATTCATAAAAAAGGGGTCTACAAAATCACGTTGCATTGCAGAGATATGATGGGGGCATAAAAAATCCTTGATCTGCGCAATGTCCGTTCTTCACTTGTGCTGTTATGCACCCAAAAGGACCCTCCACACGGAATACGCGGAACTCGACTGGTAGTTTGGCGTGAGGAGGTGGAGTGTCGTGTACTGAGCTGCGCCAGGAGGAGGAGATGGTGCTCCGAAAGATGGAGAGGAAGAACATGCCGTCGGAGAAAGTGGGTGAGAGGAGAGACACCTTTTGTCACGGTGGTGGTGAAGGAAGAGATCAGGAGATAAGGGAAGGAAGGCCAGCCTGTGACGTGGTAGAGAAGGGGACCCTAGGGAGGGAGGGGTCGCCCGAGCCTCTCACAGCTGCCTTTGCTGGGAAGGGAGGGACTCTGGGGAGGGAGGGAGGGGGTGGCGCCGGTGCCTGGTGGTTGGCGCTGGGAGGAAAGGGAGGTTCCGAGGGGGCAGCGGACGACAACGAGGTGGTGCGTTGGGTTGGGCTGCGAATTTGGAGGTGGCGCCGATCAGGTGGGTAACCGGTAACCTAGGGTTTTGGAAATAGGGGTTGGGTCGGGCCGAGTGGGTGGGTCGGGCGTGGGTTCGGGTCGAGCCGATTTCGGGCCAGAATCCGGGCTGGCCCATGGGCTTCGAGTTCGGTCCCGTGCAAACTCGAGCCTTGCCCAATTTTGGAAATGGAGCAAAATGGAGGTCGAGGCTCGCCCGCATCGACGATGGGCTTGGGCTTGGGTCGGGCTTGAGCGACCGGGCAACGGGCTGGGTCAATCCGGCCCTGGTCCATGCTCCACCCTAAGTCTACGTTACTTCCCTGTACTAGAGTTCACTAAGAACCAACGATGTCTTATGATGACCAAGAGGAAGTATGTTATATATCCTCTCTCTGAGACATGCATGGCAGATTGCAGGCCGTCCACTACTCCCATGGACCCGAGCATGAAGCTATATGATGATGGAACGAGGAGGTAGACAAGAGAAGGTACATGGAGCTTGTTGAGAAGCTCCTATGCGTAATCATCACTAAGCCATATATATCCTTTGTAGTGAGTAGTGTGATTCAGTTCATGCAGCAGCCTAAACAGACATATATGGATGCAATCCATATGATTCTGAGGTACCTAAAGACCTCACCGGGCACTGGTCTTTTATTTAGCATGGGCACATCCCTTGCCGTTACAACTTGCACATATGCATATTATGCTCGACGCCCCAAGGACATGAAGTCTATCTTTGGCATTGTAGTGTTCATATGGAGTTCCTTGGTGTCATGGAAGAGCAAGAAGCAGGCTATAGTCGCCAGATCTAGTGCAGAATCAGAGTACAGAGCCACGACACATGTAAGTACATAGATGATGTGTGTTAGATATGCTCTTACTGACCTAGCGGTTGAGGTGCATCTTCCCATGCACCTCCAATGCGACAACCGGGTTTCTCTCTTCATTGCCAACAACCCAACCTTCTATGAGAGGACCAAGCATATCGAGGTAGACTGTCAGTTTGTCACTACACTCAAGACATGATTTTGAAGGGTTTCATCTCCAGTGCTCATGTCAGCTCCAGAGATCAAACAACAGATGTATTCACCAAGGCCCTTGCTAGAGGACCATTCCAAAGATGTTGTTTCAAGTTGAGCATGATTGATATCTACGCTCCAGCTCGTGGGAGTATTGAGATATTAGTTATCTTTTATTTCTTTTATGTATTCTCTTTTCTTTCTATCAACTTTATGTAATTTTCCTAACATGTTTCTCATCTATATAAGAGAACCCTAGGGCCTCATGAATAAACACCTCATATTTTCTATCTGCCACTTCTAATCTTGAAGGGCAAATAGTGGTACTAGGTGTGTAAAAGATGCCAAGACGAGGATATCATTGGTCTTGTGGGACTTTTGGAATGAAAGGAATCGATCTTCAAGCATGAGACATTGTTCATTAAATGTGGTATACAATGCAAATGTATTATATATGTCGTGGGGTATCGTGTCTCTAGGGAGTCATGTTAGGTTAGATGCAATTTTGGTTGATTTGATTTTTTTAATGAAGTTTATTACGTCTTGTGTTGGATAATAATACTTTAGCTTCTAAAACATGCAATCACTATTATTTTGTCCCAACTCTTCTTACGAAATGTGAGCCTCAAAATCAGAAGCATTGATCCTTTTTTTGTCATCATCCGTATGGAATCAGAAGGAAAGTTGGTGTAGCTCCGATCGAGGATAAGATGAGAGAAAATCGCTTAAGGTGGTTTGACCATTTGCAAAGGAGGTCAGCTGATGCACCGATGAGGAGATGCGAGTTTCGAGATGTTGAGCTTTTAAGAGAGGGCGAGAAAGGCCCAAGAAGTATTGGAATGAGACTATACAAAGGGATCTTATTTTCTTTTGGAACTGAGCCCAAGAATAACCTAAGATAGATCCGACATATGACAGTTTTTTAAAACTTTTTTAGATGCTATTTTAATGAGAAGGGATAAATAATTACGCAACTTTGTTTTCAGAAAAGTAATCAACCAAAGTCTCCACCATGTCTGTGTACTTTTAGTTCACTTCTCCTTGACAATGCTACAAAAACATATCGCAGAAACTCCTATGGGGAATGGCTCAAGCTGCTCGTGAAATGGTGTGGGTCATGGCCAATACTACAAGATGTGGTGTTGGTTGCTATACAACAACGACAAAGCCTTTTGGATGAGCTAGCTCTGGATGGGTTGGTGCCTGATGATATATCCTACACTTGGAGGAATAATTCGACTCGATCTAGGATTTATCGGTTCTTGGCTTCTGGGAAACTTATGGAGGCTTTCCCTCTTTGCTCGGTGTCTTCTCGCCCCCGCTCTTTCTCTGATCACAATCCTATTATGTGGGTTTCTGGTGAGGACCTTCGGGCGAGGGGCCTTTTCCGTTACGAAAAATGCTGGCTCCTGGAGCCTAACTTCAAAGATACGGTCAAAACCCACTGCAATCAGGCCTCTTTTGCGGGTCTGCGGCTCATAGACTTGATCAGAAGCTCGCTTCTTTGCGGAAATTACTTGCGGTGTTCAAGGAGTCGTGGTTGGCACGAGTTGCCGCAAGGGCGGCGGCGGAGGATGTCATTGCTCTCCTTGATCGGGCGGAGAATGATAGGGACCTCTTGCCTGAGGAACTCCATGAGCGCCTTGCTGCGCAAATAAGGTCGCGGCAGAGGACAAGATAAGGAACATTGAGTGGCGTCAGCGATCGCGTATGAAATGGCTCAAAGAAGGTGATGCCAATACAACCTATTTCACCGTGTGGCTAGCGGTAGAAAGCGCTATAACTCAATTAGTTCTCTTAATATTAATGATGCTCTTGTTAGTGGGGAGAGGGAGATGGGGCTTGCCATTGTGGATCATTTCAAGCGTTTCTCTGCGAGCCGTTCGCCGCGCAGATGGCGCTGGCTGGGCCTTGGGGCCCCTTCTTTATAGCCCTTAGACTCTGTGGCCTTGACTCGGCCGATCTCCTTCGATGAGCTTAAGGAGGCCGCTTGGGACTTGAATGCTGATGGTTCCCCAGGACCTGACGGGTTTTCGGTGGCTTTTTACCGTGATTTTTGGGAGGTGGTGGCCAATGATGTTATGGAGGTTGTAAGCGAATTTTGTGATGGGAATGCTGGTTTTGATAGGATTAATAGGGCCATCATTGTTTTGATCTCTAAATCCTCAGCGGCAAATCGTATCGAGGACTACCGTCCAATCTCGATCTCGAATGGGATTTATCTTATCATTGCTAAGGTCTTAGCAAGGTGGCTTGCTCGTATTCTCGACTCACTTGTTTCCCCGACCCAGGCTATCTTCATTCGGGGAAGGCAGATTTCGGATTGCATCGCGGTGGCTTCTGAGTTGATCGCAGATTGGAAGAGCTCTGACAAGAAGGGGGTACTATGAAAGATCGACTTCGCGAAGGCGTATGGATTGCCTGGACTGGCGGTTCTTGTGGTCTGTATTGAGAAAGAGGGCATTCCCAGAGGTCTGGATTTCTTGGATGCGTCGGTGTGTGATCACTGTCTCCCTCTCCGTCTTGGTTAATGGTCGGGCGGTTGGGGGCTTCTTCCAGCCGAGAAGGGGGGTGCGGGCCGTGCGGCAGGGGTGTCCCCTCGCTCCCCTCCTATTTGTGTTGGCGTCGGATGTGTTGGCACGTATGGTGGATTGCGTGATCGAGGCGGGGCTGTCCAATGGCTTCACTAAGGGCGCCTTGCGCGTGCCCTTAATTCAATTTGCGGATGACACTATTTGCTTCATCGAGGTGGAACTTCTGAGGTCTTCGGTATGGCGATTACTCTGGAACTGTTCAGTGAATTATCGGGGCTCTTGATTAATGGCGCTAAATCTAAGGTGATCCCCTTTGGGATGTCGCAGGCGGAGGTGCAGGAGTGTGGGCGGCTGTTGGGGTCTCCTCCGAGTGGGCTCCCTTTTGATTTCCTTGGCTTGCCGCTGGTAGTGGGCCGGGTCAGGCTTCAGGATTGGCGGTTGATTGTTGAGAAGATGGAGACCCGCCTTGCTGGATGGCGAGCGTCGTTGCTTTCTAGAGGGGGTCGTCTTATTCTTCTCAAGGCAGTGCTTTCCTCTATTCCGATTTTCTTCCTCTCGGTTCGTCGCATTCCTAAGGGGATTCGTCTGCGACTTGAACATTGTATGCGCCGCTTCTTGTGGGGTAAGAAGGGGGAGGGGGGTAGGGGGGTTCATCTTGTGGCCTGGGATGAGGTTACTAGGGCCAAACGGGATGGTGGCCTGGGTGTGCGGAGGCTGGAGGTTGTTAACGATGCTCTTTTACTCAAAAGGACGAGTAGAATTTGGGGTCAGGGGGATAACTTCTTTATTAATGTTCTAAGGGAGTTCCTGGGTGAGGCGAGGATGGGCTTGGTGCGGGGGGGGGTGTGACTTCGGGCCCCACTCTCCGTTTTAGCGTGATGTGCTGGAAGTTTTTTCTCGGAATCTTTCCCTCTTTACGCTGGTGCTGGGAAGGGGGGCTCCTTCAGATTTTGGCTTGATAATTGGTCGGGAAGGGGTACTTTGAAGGAGCGCTTTCCCCGTTTGTTTGCTTTGGTCGATGACAAAGAGGCTACGTTGCTTCATGTTGGGTGGATGGCTGCTGGTGTCCGCGCTTTCTCGCGAATTCTCGGATCAACGGCTTGATGATTTTGTTTCTCTGTTGAACGTGCTTGCTGATTATGATCGGTCTAACGATGGGCGAGATCACTGGACATGGAAGGACGGTACTTTTTCCACGCGTAAGGCGTATCGGGCGCTGGCTCCTCATCCTCAGGCTGGGACTGATCTCCTCTTGCGTGATTGTTGGTTCCTTTGGGGGTTGAAGCTTCCCGAGCGCATTGGAGTCTTTCTTTGGTTTCTTCGCAGAGGGAGGCTTTTAACGCGTGATCGGTGCGCCGGATTCTTTATTAACGTTGGGTCTAATTGTGGCCTTTGTGAGGCGGAGGCGGAAACTATTGACCATCTATTCTTCGGCTGCAACGTGGTCCGGGGGCTATGGGATGATCTGGAATGGGTGAGGTCGGATGATCTGATTGCCTTCTGCGAGATTTTGTTCTGCAACAGGAGCAGGGAGAGGAGGGACATTTTGGCACCGATTGCAAGGTTGTGGTGCATCTGGCTGGGGAGGAATGAGGCCCTCTTCGCCGGCCAACGCTTCTACCGGGAGAACGTTCTCTTCCTTTGCTTGCGTCTTCTGATGACTGATGTGCAGTGTAGCCTGCAGGTGGCTTTTGTGGGGTGATCTTATTCTGCTGCTTTTTCGGCTCTCTTTTATGGATGTAGTACTATATTTTTTATTTCTCCCTTTCTGTAACACTCTTTACTTATTTTTTTAATATATTGGGGTGAACACCGTTGAGTGTCTCCCCCTTTTTTGAGCCTCAAAAAAAAAGTTGGGTCGGTTACATGGATTTTTTGCCTCGATTCATATCTATTTCAGGTCATTCTCGGGCTTAAAATCCAAATGGCTAAGATCCGTTTGGATAGTCTCATTCCAAAACTTTGGCCTTTCTTGCCTCTGTTAACTAGGCCTCACATCCAAATCTCGCTTCTTACTAATTGATGATCAAACGACCTCCTTTGCAAATGGCCAAACCATCTCAAGCGGTTTTCTCTCATCTTATTCTCTATCGGAGCTATACAAACTTTCCTTCTGATCACATCATTCTGGAATCCGATCTTTTCGTGCATGACCACACATCCACACTAACATTTTCATTTCAGCTACTGTTATTCTCCACACATGTCAGTGGTTCAGATGCCAACATTTTGATCCATAGAGTATAGCAGATCTCACAGATGCTTTGTAATACTTTCCTTTGATGTTCAAAAGGATTTTTCTTATCACAAAGAACAGTAGAGGGTCCTCTCCACTTTAGCTAACCTGCATTTATTTTATGAGTAACATCTCCATCAATTTCCCCATCCTATAGCAAAATAGATCCCAAGTATCTAAAAGAATCTTTCTTCTGAATGGTATCATCTCCAATCTTCACTTCGAGTCCTTCACCGTTGTTTCCATTAAATGTGCACTCCATATATTCAGTCGTAACCCTACTTATACGAAATGCTTTAGTCTCTACGACATGTCTCCAAACCTCAGCTTCTCATTTACTCCATCTCTTGTCTCATCAATCAACACATCATCGGCGAACAGCCATACACCAAATGTATCTCATCCTGAATGTGAATAGTCAACCCGTCCATAATCAAAGTTAAAAAGGAATGGACTCAAAGCTGAACCTTGATGCAGACCGTTGCTGATATTAAAATAGTCAGCCTTTCCAGACTGGATTCTTACACAAGATGAAGCTCCATTATACATATCCTTTATAAGGTTAATGTATAGAACATATTCTTGGCTCTACTCCAAAACTTTCTACAATATCTCCCGTAGGACTGAGTCATAAGCCTTCTCCAAATCAATAAAAATCATATAGAGTTCTCTTTTAAGTTTTATAAATCTCCATTGTTCTCATCAACAAGTGGATAGCTTCAATAGTTGAGTGACCTAGCATGAAACCGAATTGGTTTTCAGTTAGTTTGGAAACTTGCCTCCACCTTCTTTCGATCACTCGTTCCCAAATTTTCATAGTATGACTCATCAGCTTGATACCTCTGTAATTCAAACAATTTTGAATGTCTCATTTATTCTTATAAAAAGGCACCATAATGCTTCTCCTCCTTTCTTCATATATTTTCTTGCTTTGCCAAATAAATTACTCGCAACAAATAGGCTAGCATCAGATGGATTGACTGACCTGAAATTGTTGTTTTGCCATGTGAAGGCATGGGTAGGATAACATGTGTAAATCAGGCTTTCAAATAAGAAGTGTGTATATCGTCTCGAGGCTTTTAAATCAGGCAAGTTTTCTTGACCCTCGGAAGTCGTGTGCGGATCCTAACAGGCGCGACTTCGCTTTCCTGGACACTCTCGAGGTCGATTCGCATTCCCTGCATCTGCCTCTTTTGTCGGCTAACTGCAAGCATGTCTCTTTCTCGGGGCACGTGACCACTCATTCGATGCTCTCCCCTATCGGATCCGTTCGGTTCGGGTCGTGGCCTCGGATGCGGGTTTCAGCTGACCCGCATATGCTTCCGGATCCCCTGGCTTCTTTCCCTCTGGGGCCCGATGTTTCGACGGTGTTGACAAGGCGGGTCCTTTTGGAGGAATTCGACTCCTCTGTTGTGATGGCTCACGCTCCTTCACCTCCTCCTGCTGCGACTCCTTCGGCTATTTCTTTGCTTGGTGCGGCTGACGCCACTGCTCACGATGAACCTATGGGGTTGTTGACTTTACAAGGGCAGGCGATGCCCCCTCTGCGGTGGGGGCCTCAACCTCTTCAAAATTCGGCAAAAGCTACAGTAGGCGAACTCATTCTCGCCTTGGCGCCCCCATGGTTTCTTCTTGCTCGACGTTGCGAGACTCGGTGGCGGAGGCGGCTGGCCTCTCACTTATCGGGGGACGCTCCCTTGGTCTTTAATGAAGGTCCTATCATGGAACGTTAGGGGACTCGGGGATCCTGACAAGAGGCGTGCCTTGGGGATGCGTTTCTCTGAGTGGGAGTGCGATGTTGCTCTTATTCAAGAATCGAAACTTTCAGGGGTCGATGAATCCTTGTGGAGATCTTTTGGAGCTCATGCGGTGGATGACTTTCGAATTGTTGATGCCATCGGGGCATCGGGAGGCATTATTCTGGCTTGGCGCTTGGGGATATTCTCCTTCTCCTCCATGCGCGTGGGGAGGCACTCGCTGTCTGTGGTCTTGAATCGCATCGACTCGAATGTATCTATTGCCTTCTCGGCTATTTATGCTCCTACTTGCCACTTGCTGCGGAGGGAACTTTGGGAGGAGCTGAGGGCGATGGCCTCTGATTTTGCGGATATTCCGTGGCTGCTGGGAGGGGACTTCAATGTTACTGCCCTCTCATCTGATCGGCCGCGTGGCCGCGGGGGGCAGGATCCCGGATCAGGTGACTTTATCGACTTCATCTCGGATTTGGCCTTGGAGGGGCTGCTGCCCAATGATATTTCATATACCTGGCGGAACAACGCTTCTCGGTCGAGAATTGACAGGTTCTTGGCGAATGACAAGATCATGGATCTCTTTCTTTTGTGTTGGGTGGCTTCTCGGCCGCGCTCATTCTCGGATCATAGTCCAATCATTTGGGATTCAGGGGATGACCTTCATCCCCGGGGTCTTTTCCGCTATGAAAGGTGTTGGTTATTGGAGCCAGGATTTAAAGATTTGGTCAGGAACCACTGGACCCAGGTTTCGGTTGAGGGCTCCGCTGCTCGACGTTTGGACCACAAGCTTGCCTCGCTGAGAAGGCTGTTGGCCTCCTTCAAGAAGGATATGCACCGTGCCTGTGTGGCGGCTAGGAAGGCGGCGGAGGATGCTATTGTGCGGCTGGATCGCACGGAGAATGACCGCGATTTGTTGTCGGAGGAGCTTCTTGAGCGTGCCGCTGTCCTTGATGTTGTCAAAGCGGAGGACAAAAAAAGATCAATCGAATGGCGGCAGCGTTCTCGTTTGAGATGGATAAAGGAGGGGGATGCTAATACCGCTTTCTTTCACGGGGTCGCTAGTGGTAGGCGACGATTCAATTCCATCCGGTCTCTTTTGGTGAATGGCTCCCTCATAACTGGGGACAAGGAGGTGGGCGATGCCTTATTGGCCCATTTTAAGATTGCCTTTGGCTGTCAATCGACTCGGCGGTGGCGATGGTTGGGCCGGGGGCCCCTTCTATCTCTGACTCCGATGCCTTGACCTTGGTCAGGCCTTTCTCTTTGGCAGGGCTTAAAGACGCGGTGTGGGACCTTAATGATGACGCCGCGCCGGGTCCTGATGGGTTTTCTGTGGCCTTCTACCGCGACTTCTGGGACCTA
Source organism: Ottelia alismoides (assembly GCA_037367405.1). Taxonomy (NCBI): domain Eukaryota; kingdom Viridiplantae; phylum Streptophyta; class Magnoliopsida; order Alismatales; family Hydrocharitaceae; genus Ottelia; species Ottelia alismoides. Next base: position 145,599 of record JAZKJV010000899.1, read on the forward strand.
GTGGCTGGTGATGTTTTGGAGGTAGCAAGTGAGTTCTTTACCGGCAATCGTGGGTTCGACAAGATAAATAAGGCCCTTATTGTGTTGATCCCCAAGGCTCAGGCGGCTAATCGCATCGAGTACTTTCGTCCTATCTCTATCTCGAATGGGATATACTTAATAATCGCTAAGGTCTTGGCCAGGAGGCTTGCTCCCCTTCTGGCGTCGCTTATCTCGCCAACGCAGGCGGCCTTTGTCCGTGGCCGTCAAATTTCTGATTGTTTCGCTGTGGCATCGGAGTTGGTGGCGGCGTGGAAAAGGTCTAATGCTAAGGGGATCCTTTGGAAGATTGACTTTGCTAAGGCATATGATTGCCTTGACTGGCGATTTTTGTGGTCGGTCTTGAGGCGGAGGGGATTTCCTGCGACGTGGATTTCATGGATGCGGCGGTGTGTATCCACGACCTCTCTCTCCATTTTGCTGAACGGCTGCCCGGTGGGGGGATTCTTCCAGCCAAGGAGGGGGGTGCGATAGGGGTGTCCCCTCGCTCCTCTTCTCTTTGTTTGGCGGCTGATGTTCTGCCACGAATGATTGAAGGCGTGGCTGCGGCTGGCTTGACTAGGGGTTGTTATATTGGGGAGCTCCATGTCCCATCTATTCAGTTTGCTGATGACACACTATGCTTTGTTGAGGGGGTCCCGGGGAGGTGGCCGGTATGGCCACTACTGTGCAACTCTTCAGTGAGGCCTCGGGACTCATGATTAATGCGTCGAAGTCTAAAGTGGTTCCGTTCGGCATGTCGCAGGCGGAGGTTCTGGAATGCGCTCAGCTCCTGGGGTCCAGCCCCTCTTCTCTCCCGTTTGACTATCTTGGCCTACCCTTAGCTGTCAGCCGTATTCGTCTCCGCGACTGGTTGGTTGTGGTGGAAAAGATGGAGGCCCGCCTCGCGGGGTGGCGTGCGGTGTTATTGTCCAGGGGTGGGCGCCTGGTTCTTCTAAAAGCAGTGTTATCCTCTATTCCTATTTATTTCTTCTCGGTCCGTGGTATGCCCAAGGGGATTCGCCTGCGATTGGAGAGTTGTATGCGTGGCTTCCTGTGGGGTCGGAAGGGGGAAGGGAGAAGGGGGGTTCACCTCGTCGGGTGGGAGGTTGTCTCTCGGCCCAAGCGGTTGGGGGGCTTGGGGGTCAGGCGATTGGATTTGGTTAATGACGCTCTATTGCTTAAGTGGGCTTCTCGGGTGTGGGGGAATGAGGACAATTTTATGATTAACGTCCTGCGGGAATTGCTGGGCGCGGACTTGATTGGCAGCAATAGGGGCAACTTGCTTTGCCACCTATCTCCTTTCTGGCGTGGGGTGACGAATGTTTTTAGGCAAAACTGCTCGCTTTTTAAGCCAGTGTTGGGCAACGGCAGTTCCGATCGCTTTTGGACCGATGACTGGTCCGGAAGGGGTGCTTTAAGCGTGATGTTCCCGCGTCTTTTTGCTTTGGTTGAGGATAAGGAGGCGTCTGTGGCCTCGTGCTGGGCGAACGGCTGCTGGAGCCCTCGGATCGCTGCGAACCTGTCGGACCATCGGTTGGATGATTTTCTTTCGTTAATGGCTCACCTAGTTGATGTTCCGCAACCGAATATTGGGCGAGACCACTGGGCCTGGAAGGATGGATCTTTCTCTTCACGTAAGGCGTACTCAGCTCTCGCTCTTACCCATAATGCCGATGACGATATCTTGGTGCAGGACTGTAGATTCTTGTGGGGCCTCAAACTACCGGAGCGCATCTGCTTTTTCTTATGGCTTCTTCGTAGGGGTAGGTTATGGACTCGTAATCGGTGTGCAGCTCTCTTCCCGAATGTTGGCTCGATGTGCGGCCTCTGTGATGCGGAGCGGGAAACTATTTCTCATCTATTCTTCGAGTGCAGCCTTGTTTGTGCTCTGTGGGATGACCTTCCTTGGGTCAACGCCGTCTCCTTTCCTGCTTTGTGCGACAGTTTGGTTAACTCAAGGGGCAGGGATAGGAAGATTTTACTTGATCCGATTGCAAGGCTGTGGAGCATTTGGCTGGGGAGGAATGAGGCACTATTTGCGGCTCAGCATTCTACAGGGAGAACATCTCTTTGCATGCTAAGCGGCTTCTGGAGGATTGGACCCAGGGGTAGGTCCACTGTGATTGGTTGGTGTGTCCAGTGCCTGTGGCCAGTGCTTGTGGCTACCCGTTCGGGTAGTCCTTTTTGTTGTACTTCTCTACCTTCTCTGTAATTTCTGTTTTTCTTTTGGTTTTTAATATCCTATTGGGGTGAACACCATCGAGTGCCTCCCCCTTTTTTGAGCTTAAAAAAATGTGTATATCGTCTATGGGCAGGTAAGAAAAGCAGGTTAAAAAGTTTGTTCAAAAGGAAGAAGCGATCTAACTGCCACATTTAGTGTGTCATGCGAGGACAAACACATGTGGCAGTTAGTTTTCTCTCCTCTAATTGCAGATAGAGTGAAGATTGGATTTATTAGCAATCTTATTTAGTAGGTTGCAGATTCTATATTATTTACTGCCTTCAAATACACAAGTTCTTTCTTTATTATTGATGTACTAATTTCGTTTTCCTGCAGTTTTTTCAAAAGAAAAGTTGCTCTGTTGATAGATTGAATTGCTGAAACACTTTTTTATGCCTCTGTTTTGTATCCACAGGAGTTGAATGTTTAATCCTGGAGAAAAGCACCGTCTTTCCACAGCATCCTCAAGCTCATTTCATCAACAATCGTTCCATGGAGGTCTTTCACTCCTTGTTTCCAGTGTTTTTTTTCGAACAAATAGCCTCTTACATGTTTTTTCAATTACAAGGAGTGGACTTTTAATTAGGGGTGTGCATGGGGCGGTTACCCGACCCATTCAATCATGATCCGCTCCGATCCGTCATTACCGGATCAACGGGTCGGTTCGACCCATTCCAATGGGTACCCGTTCTAATGGATACCCAAATTATTTGAATGGGTAATGGATACCCGCGGATACCCGCGGATCATCACTATCACAAAAATTGCACTCTTAAAATCAACATCAAAATAAAATACATTATCTACAAGCTGTATATATTCTTGAAAATTAAATTAATTAGATATCCAAAGTAACAAATTAATTGGGAACTAAGATTGTTCTTAGAATGTATACAAATCTAACATCTGCCCATTATATCATCGTGAAGGATTCTGCAAGCCAACTCCTAAGCATCGTTAGAACATGGAACATAAATACCTTTCTGACAGATCGGTAGAACTGTACAAACACACATATAATACAGCTTTGACGAACTCCCGATAAATTCGACAACGACAATCATCTATTGATTCCTAATGCATTGCCTGTGAAACTAATGACTATGCAAAAGACGATCAACTGCATTACAAGCAAACAGAAGTGAATCTCTCTTTTATGTGCTTATATCAGTACAAGCACTATGAATATAATCATCATGTTCCAATATATAAAGAAGAAAAACTTCCGAAGAATCGCCACAGATGTGATATAGCTGAATATGTCATAAACATGTCCTTGTGCCCAGAATAAAAGAGCGAAATTTCTTTAGCAGCTCACACTCATGAAGAGGTACATAGTTTGTCTAGTTATTTCAAAAGTCCCTTTGTTATTAATTTAAAAAAAATCATATTTTCTGATCCAACTTCACAGCTTTGTATGACTCCTAAAAACTCTGAAAAGATACACAATTCATCAACAGGAGATTTTCCCATTTTACTGGATCATCTCACAAACTTTCGAGAAAATGCTACCAATGTGTTGTTCTTTCAATTACGTTTGAGTTGGAAACTTTATCATTACCTATTCAGTAAAAGGATAGGTATATAAAAAAATAAGGTGCTTAATCATGGAAAAAATATAAAAAGTAATTATTATTATCAAATTATATCAAAAAATATAAGGAGAAAAACAATCTTAATCCACTATTCAAACTCTAGTTAATCTTCTTGAAATTTGTTACATCCTAAATCGATACAACCGTGTTGGTCAAACAAACACACATCTAAAAATCCAGAAAACAATAATCAGAAGATTAGTTCATGGTTACTGTCGTGGAAGTTGAGAAGATTATCTATGCAAATTGGAAGGATTATCTATGCAAATTGATTATACAACAATAAACACACGAGCCACTTGGAATTTATTTCTCAATTTACTGATTTAAAAAATCTCCGAATAGGGGCATCACCGCCATTCGGGCAGTGACGGCGAGGAGACAACCGCGTCTCATTTTGACTGGAGTGTGAGAAGGGTGGCATATTCACGGGTTGGCATGGGTTGCCCGTGGGTATCCGAACTCAATCGGATCGGTGCCTCGGATTTAATGGGTTAGTTCACAGTGGTTACCCGACCCATGAGATTATGTGGGATACCAACGGTTTTAGGGTCAATTTTTATGGATCGGGGCGGGTACCCGTTCAACCGAAAACCGTGCACACCCCTACTTTTAATGGTTAATTCTTTAAATATTGCCAGAAAAAATATCTTGAGACACCTCTTTCTTACAATAGTTTTTTGGAATGACTCATTCTTATTAAAACAGTTTTAAAATGACAACCTAACTTCTCTAATAAGAACTAACATCATCATCAACAACAACAAAGCCTTTTCCCACATTAAGTAGGGTCGACTACATAGATTCTTTACCTCCGTTCAGATCTATCTTGGGTCATTCTCGGGCTTAGATCCAAAAAACTAAGATCCCTTCGTATAGTCTCATTTCCAACACTTCTTGGGCCTTCCTCGTCCTTTCTTAGATGGCTCAACATCCCAAAACTCGCATCTCCTAACTGGTGCATCATCTGACATCCTTTGCAAATGGTCAAACCACCTTAAGCGGTTTTCTCGCATCTTATCCTCGATCGGAGCTACACCAACTTTCCTTCTGATTGCATCTATTATCATGATCATGTAAAAACACATGTTACACAAGGACGACTTCTATCATAGTAATCATGATGAGTTGCCACTTTAGTAATTCTTTTGCAGTCCACTTATATTTTTGACTTTAGCATATATTAACACAACTATCATTGCAGTGACATGAAGCTATGGTTTTTTGGCCTCCATAGTCTCCAACGTGAACCACAATTTTATTCTCTCCGCAGGCTTTCGTTTGTTAGCTACCGGGGCTCCATTAGCTGCCCATATGTGTTCATGTTCAATTTATAATTTGACCATTCCCGTTTAACATCAAGAACTATCCGTTACCCGAAAAGGAATTTCTAAGTTGGAACTCTCTAACTTGCAAATGAGTAATTCACACTAGGTAATGGAGCTGTAGAAATCTCTGAATTGCAATTGGAACTTTTTTATGGTGTACCACTGATTTATCAATTCAACGTTACCATCTTCGATTTTTTTTACCATGATTATCTTTTCATTCAAATTTTTGCGCAGCTGTTTCGTAAAATGGATGGCCTCTCGGATGATATAGGGAGACTTCAACCACCAGTGGACTTGTGGAGGAAGTTTGTATACTGCACATCTCTCTCTGGTTCCATTCTTGGGTCAGTGGATCACATGCATCCAGAAGGTAGTATTTCCAAACTTATTTTAGATTCCTTCAAAATTTTCAAACTTATCTAAACAAAACCCTACAGACTGAGGGTTTTTAAAACTTGAGTTTTATCAGCGATATCCAGTTCACTAATACAGTAACTCAGCACGGAAATAATAAGTACATTTTCCTTTGCAGATTTTGAGAAAATTGTTAGTCCCATTTCTGTTGCTCACTTGTCACAATACAAGTTGACTGGGTTGCTGCTCCAAAAATTAGAGAAGTTCGGATTCTGTATTTACAGTCCAGATAAGTCTGAAATCTTAAATCGTCGCGACTTACTGAAAAGGAAGATTTTATTGGGTCATGAATGCATTTCAATTGACCGGACTCCTCATGGTATCTCCGTAGAAACTACCTTCATTAAAGAAGGGAAAGTATTGAAGAAAAATCTGCACTGCTCCATTGTTATCGGTTCAGATGGTGCAAGAAGTACCATCCGAGAACTAATGGACATAGACATGGAAGGGCAAAGAGACCTGCAAAAGCTGATCAGTATTCACTTTTTAAGCAGAGAACTTGGGCAATATCTTCAGCACCATAGGCCTGGAATGCTATTCTTTATTTTTAATCCCGATGGTATTGGGGTTCTTGTTGCACATGACCTCAACAATGGAGAATTCGTGCTTCAGGTATATCTCAATGCAATTAGTAATGATGGCATGCAGCCCTTTTCTGAAGTATTGCTGATTTTAAGGTTTTTTCACGTTCATTTCTCTTCAGATACCATATTATCCACCTCAGCAAAAAGTTGAAGACTTCGATTATAAGGTAACAGATTCTAGGGACATGAATGCTTCCTGAATATGTCTATCATTATTCATTATTCTAATAAAAATTTATGTCAAAGATTGCTACTAAAGGATTTTTTTCTTGTTTACTCTTATAGTGGTCTGGTGGTAGTGCAATGCGTCTACCACCCAAAAGATCGGGGTTCAAATCCCCCCTTGTGGGGGTTGCGTTAGGTGGCCGATATCCAACGTAAAAAATATTCAGATTTTTCACTATGGATTTGAGCAAGAATCCATGTAGCCGGCCATACTTATAGTGAAAGAAGGTTTCACCATTTTTATTTTTCTCTTTTACAGTGGAACAAAAATGGATTCATATGCAAACTCCATCCTCACAGAAATAAATTTACTCTTGTAGTAAACGAACCCACATGGAAAACTTAAAAGAAAACTATGGGTTTGTGGAGGATTTCCATTCGATAACTTGACTTGTGCATTTCAAGCGGTTTCTTTGGATCCAATAGGGTCCATACATGTTTGATTTGTGGGTACCCTTGGGTTACCCCCCTAATTCAATACAACTCCGGGGAATTACCCTCAGAGAAAGTAGAAGTTCTGTAGGGTTACCATGGGTTATCCTGTTAATATATGGGGAAGGTACCAACAGGTATTTCCCCCTCTTTGCATCAAAGAAGAAGAATAAACTGTTGAAGTCAGAAGGGCTTGCAGTTTCCCGGCAGGAAATCCTCGGGGACGTAGTTATCTAGTTGAAGAGCCCGAGAGAGGTGTTTAGGAATGTTTGATTGTTAGTTGGAAGTATTTTGGAATCTTCCAACTTTAAGCGGTTTAAGTATTTATTTGGAATAACACATCATGTAAAAGAAGTATATAAAACATGTAAAAAGTGATAAGAAAAAAATCGTTCTATAGATTGCATATTGTCATCAAACATCTAATTTTAATTGGTATACCTTCATGCGGTTGGGGGGGGGGCAAAGAGGGTGGTTTGTGGTTCTTTGAAAGGATGGGGTTGGAGGGTGGGGGGGGGGGGAAATGGCTTGGGAGAGGGAGGATAGAGATTTTGAGGAGGATGTAGAGGTTATCGGTCCATTGTTCGGAGACAGAAATATCATCCTTGTATTACACATAATTCACGATATGTTACATCATCTACGTGGTGCTTCCGGTGTGGGTGGTTATGCTACATGGCCTCTGTTGAGATATTTATGCCTCTTTATTATTATCTTGTAATTTTCTTTTTCCGTTGTCTCTTTATGTAATTTTTCCTTAGAGTTTTTCTCCTATATAAGAGAGCTCTAGGGCTACAGTAATGGTATCCCCTTTCAATCCTTTCCACATGGTATCATAACGATTGTCCTAGATCGGAGCTTGTGCCCTAGAATTCCTTCCCCACCAAAACCCTAGTTTTTTTCTTTTTCTTCTCTCGTGCGGCCTCCGCCGCCACAAGGAAGCAGCAGCGGCTATCGTCGCCCGTCACAGTCCCGAAGGAACAGCAGCAGCGGCGGCTGTAGCCTGCCGCCGCCGCCTGCGGCTGCCATAAGCCTGCCTCTGTCGCTTCCTGTGATGCCACCTTGGTTCTTAGGGTGTGGTAGAAACTCTCTAAACCCATCCTAGGTACCTAAGGAAGCCCTTACTAGATGGAAGAGGTTGTGGTATGAGTCTACACCCACAGCCGTCTTCCTATATGTCTATGTAGACATAGTATTCCAGTTTGCAACCCCAGTCTCGAAAATCGTTGTCATCATGTCAGACAACAAAACAGATGTTCCATCCCTGGGTGCCTTCAAAGGTCCATTGATGAATCTCGTATTCATCACTCTAAATCTCATTTCTTAAGCTCAAAACCCTCAAAATCAACAGTATTCTTGCATCTATTCTGCATAATTAGCATTAGTGCATGATTTCATAAGAATTACATTTTAACACAAAAATCTGCACAAAATATTTTTAACCAAACATGACTTGTAAATAGCCTAACTTCCCATATTTTTAACCCATTCATGCTAACTCCGAATGACTCAAAACCACTTCCACCGTGTACATATCACTAACAAGAATAAAGGAAAAATACAAAAAAATAACTAACCCAAATAAGTGGACCAAAAACCCAAACCCTAGTTTCAGGATTTTCGGACTAAAAACCCCATATCTTCCTCATCCAGTGTCCGTTTTAATCCTACTCACTTTTGAACTAATGTACATTCAATTACCTTCAAAACGAGAGCAAGTTCAAGTGAATCAGAGCTCACATGTGAAAGTTGGGTTTTGGGCCTCTTTTGTATATTGTATATTTTAGCTATTTTTGACCTAATATTTTATGTACATATTTTTTCTATTAATAAAAATCCAAAAAAATTAGATTAAGGTGTCTTTATTTACTCTTGATTTTACTATATTTTTTGCGGATTTTTTATCTTATTTAAAAATGACAAAAAAAAATACAAAACCCCAAAATCAAGGTGTTCTATGTACATGGGATACCCCAAAAATACCACTTTGTGCAAATGATCGATTTTGGTTTTGATGTCTTAATGAAAGTTGTAGATCTCATCAAGACGAGCAATTTTCGTGAAGAAACTTTTTTGATCCGAGGTCATTTACTATTTTTTATTGATTTTACAAATGTTTTATTTTCGGAATTTTCTGGTGCTGACACGTGGCGGCACCTGGTGCCGCCACGTGTCAACCATTTTTGGCTCTATTATTTATTCGTTTTATTAAAAAAATATAATTAAAAAATAAAAAAATAATAAAAGGGGTGCACGTGCGTCGCACGTGCCTCCCCAGGCACGTGCTCCGCACGCGCCTCCGCCTCTCCCCCTTGTGCTCGCCACGTGTTACGATCATGGCCATCCGATCTGGGCCGATCGGACGGCCACTGTGTTTCGTTTACCTCTGTCCCCTTCCCAATCGAGCGCCGCCCCTTCACCCGCGATTCTCGCCGATCGAATCCTCTTCCCCGCGCCGCCCCCGCGTATCTCGCCGGCGCCGATCCTCCTCCATCGCCCGTATCTCCATCTCCAATCAATCCCCTTAATCTCGCCATCTTCTTCTTCGAATCCCGGCGAATCCCAACTCGACCGCTGCCCTAATCCCCTTCCATCTCCGGCACCATCCGACACCCTATTTAAAGAACTGCTCCGCCAACAAGCCTCTTCATCCGCCGATCCTCGTCGAGTGCCCCTTCTCCGGTAGTGACAGTCCGTGAGCAATCCCCCCCTCGCCGGCGTGATCCGAGGGCTACCGCTCTCGTCGCAGCATACCCTCGCCGTCGCTGCTCAGCTCCGGCTAGGGATACAAACGGATGCGGTTACATTCGTATTCGTTCGTATCCGTATTCGTTTTAAAGAGGATATGGATCTTGTTTTCTTAAAACAGACGAATACGAATACGAATACGAATATTGGAAACGAATTTTTTGCGGATACGAATACGAATACGAATCCTTACTTAACAAATACAAATACGGATACGAATACGAAAATTAAAACGAATACAAATACGAATATTCGTTACTAAATGAATTATTTTATTTAAATTATTTAATACCTAAGGGCTATTAGGGTTTTCGGTTCTACAGTCCCCCTCTCACTCCCACCCGACACCCGACTCCACCCCTTCTCCCCTTGAGAGCCGCGGCCCGCGCGCCCCCTTGCCGTCCCCCTCCGCCCCTCCTGCCGCCCTCCTCCACCATCCGCCTACCTGACGCCGCCCCTTCTCCCCTTCGGCAGCCGCGACCCGCGCGCCGCCCCCCTGCCGTCCCCCTCCGAGGCTCCGCCCCTTCTGCCGCCCTCCACCACCCTACCCACGCGCCACCCCCCTCCGCCCTCCTCCATCCAGATCGACCCGCCCCTGCGGCCCCCTCCTTCCCCTCCGCCCAGCCCGACCCACCCCTGCGGACCTCCTCCTTCTCCTCCGCCCAGCCCGACGCCGCCCCTGCGGCCCCCCTCCTTCTCCTCCGCCCAGCCCGACGCAGCCCCTACGGCCCCCCTCCTTCCCCTCCGCCCAGCCCGACGCTACCCCTGCGGCCCGCAGCCCCCCTCCTTCCCCTCCGCCCAGCCCAACGCCGCCCCCGCGACCCTGCTGCCGCCCACCCCCCCTTCGGCACCCCTACAGACAGCCACCGCCACCTCCTCCTTGCGGCCGGCCCCCTTGCAGCCCCTCATCCGCCCGCTGCCCCCTTGCAGCCCCATGCTACCAGCCCCACCCTCGTGCCGACCATCTCCTCCCCCTTCGCTGCAACCGCTACCTCGCCTCGCCCGCCCTCTTCCCTTCGTTGCAGTCGATATGGTATAACATCTTTATCTTATAATGTTCATTTCATTCTACCATTTTCTTATGTGATTGCACGAGAGGATCTCTAATATTATGGTATATAATGTAGATTTTATACACCACATACTACTTGTTTGAATCATGGAATGTGGTTAAACAAAAGACGAAAGTTATGTGGAAGTGGCCACCAAATAATCTAGGTACATTTTTTATTTATAATTTAATATTCATGTTAAAGTTAACATTCTTTTAATATTCGTATTCGTTCGTAGAAGATTCGTTTCGTATTCGTATTCGTATTTTGAGGATATGGATCCTGATTTTTTACATTCGTGTAACATTCGTATTCGTATTCGTATTCGTAAAATAATATGGATATGGTTATGGTATGACCTGAATTCGCATTCGTATTCGTTCGTTTGCATCCCTAGCTCCGGCCATTCACGCCGTCGAGCCCCTCCTCAGGTTATCTCTCTTTCTCCCTCTTTCTCTCTTTCTCTCTCTCTCTCCCTCGCTCTCTATCTCTCTCCGCCGTCTCGACCTCCGCCGCAAGCGATCAACGCCTCCACCTCGTCAACGTCATCGCCACCGGAGCCCCGCTCCACTGATCTCGCTACCAGGACCTCCGCCCCTGCACCATCGACGAAGTGCACGACGACCTCGCCACAGCCTTGATCACCAGGCTCCGCCTCTCCTCTGTCGCCCTCGCCATCGCCCAGTGCCTCCGACCTCGAGGTTCTTCTCCGACTCACGGCCGTGTGTCGGCCGCACGCAACGACGACTGCCAACGCCTTCGCCGACAATCGCCGACCTCGATCCCACCGCCAAGACCCCTCCGCCGCAGCCACCTTCACATCGACGAGCAGCTCCAGTCGTCGCAGAGGCCCACCTTCGCCGCCTTCCATCTCTCGCGAACCACCACTCGTCGGCCGGGCTCGGAGCCCGAGACCCCCATACGTGAGCCGCACGTGCGTGGGGGGACGCCAACGCAGCATCAACCCCAGGGGGTCACGTGCTGTGCACGTACCCCTTGGGCAATTTACAAAGCCCCCCCTTGGAGGTTCTCCATTTTGCAGATCAGCCCCAGCTTCCAGAGGTCGCGTGCCTAGCACGTGACCTTTTGGGAATTTTGCAGAAACTACCCCATATTATTGGTAATTACATAGAAACCCCTCCACTGCATTTATTATTTTATTTATCTATTGCATATGTACCCCTGTGTTCTCCTTTTGTTTTGAACATCTTATTCACATCATTTTATTAATCCAAAAATAGCATGATGTTTGTTAATTGACTCTCTACGCTGTGACATATTTTGGGTAATTTTGTGATTGATGGTTAATTAATAAATAATTATTTTACGGAAATTTGCATATTTTATCCATCTCTTGCTTTGAAATTCATAGTTGATTAACCATTGCTCTAAAAATTCTCGAAAAATCACATATTGTAGAGTTAATTATTCTTAACATTGTGCCCAAAAAGAATCGTATTTGCATGCATATTTTGGCCTGTAAAAATCATTTTGCATGTTTTAGTATTTAATTTTAATAGGTATTAAACCCCACATTTTCGAGATTTAGGATTTTTTTAAGATTCATCATCTAGTGATAGATCTTAGATAATTTTATTTCTTGAAAATAAGTAGGTTTAGTATTTATTATAATTAAATATTGAAAATCATTCTGTATGCATTTAAAAATTCATAAAAAATTCATACTGCATACAAAAATTCCAAAAAAATTACAGTGCACTCATTTCATCATAATTTATATTGTTGCCAAGTTTCATATTTTTCGGACATCGTTTGAACGAAATTTTCATTTTAGTCCCTAAAATAGGCCAAATTTGCACCTTACATCCTCTGTTGCATTAAAAATTCTAAAAAAAAATGATCGCCTCAAAAACCGAACACGAACTTTGCTATACATAACTATAGGTTGTTCCTTTGCCTCCTTGTGATCGACCTTGGGACTTGCCCAAGTAAAACATACATAAACCACACTTGATTAAAATTGATTAAATTTCCGTGGTTATTTTCTTGACCGTTTCCGATTGCCGCTTACAACACACGACTAATCATTCTTTAAGCCAAACGATAAAAACACATTCTTAAACGTTGCATTATCGGACTCGTCAGATGGCGCCGTTGTCGGGGAGGCAAACGGCTTAGATTTTTGTTTTAAAAATTTTTCATTCGGTTTTCCGCATTCGGGTAGTCTGAACCCCGATTTTTTTTCATTGTAAATCTCATTTATTTTCAGCATTTATTTTTTCTTGTCTATTTTATCATTTTTTTGAGTCACTCTCTTACATTATCTCTCTTATTTTTCTTGCGAGGTACCCGGTACGTGGAGCGGTTTTTCAAGAACCGACGCAACTTCACCCAATTCCAAAAAAAAGCCGCAATTAAAATTAAGATTCAGTCGAGTCGTGAGAGAGCGTAGAGTCTAGGATTTTATTTCTGCAAATTTTAATTCATGTAATTAATTTCTCATTTATAGCGGTGTCCGTTTGGACGCCCGCGTGTGTAACAAGACCTCAAACTTTATTCTGTGGTGTGTCGTAGCATGTTTCACTCTCCGGTGAGGGTGGGGCCCGACTTGAGTGGCGAATTGGATAGACCTGCACATACGGCTCTCAAAGCAATTTAATTTTTGATTGTGCTCGTAGGATTAAGCCACACTGCACTATTAATTAAGACACACATAGATCGTTCAACTTAGCCAAATTTAACTCAATTCTTTCCCGCTAATAGAACTTTCTGCTTAGGTGCGGTTTTTCATCGGCTTGCATTCCATATAGAATAATTTTAAATTTTTGTCTATCATCCCACATGAAGATTGCGAGGATTCACTGTTAAGTCTTCTAACTGAGCATTCATCATAGTTTTCCGTTTGCATCGGCTTTTCCCGACTTTTCTCCCTCTTATTTTATCACATAGTTCTAAAGGAAATTGGGAATGGGTTTTTAGACGTATTATTCTGCTCACTTAATTCATCAGTGACCACCTAATTAAAATTGGGACTGCTAAATATAGCCGATCTTAAGAACCCATAAAATCAAGAATTCTTGCGGGAGAACAACCCCGACATTGTTTGATTTTATCTTGCAGCGAGGAGAGAGACGCACACTAGGATAGAGACAAAGACAGGATTTTCATACTTACTACTGATTCTACCAAAAGCGATTAGCTACTTCTCAGTGAGGATCTACAGGTAGCCGGTAAACGGTCCGGATTTCCTTAGCAGAGTGGGTGGTTTAGAGGACACTGCGTAAGGCTCCGTCCTCAAGTAAAGGGTAGCCGTTCTACGGTCCTTACTCCCATACTGGCTGAAAGTAGGTGCAACTAGTCGTAAGAATTCGGGACAGTCGGTCGGGAAATACAGGCACCTAACAACTCGTTTAAACGGCTTGCAAGATTTGAATTCTCACCAATTAAAACTGAAAGATAATTGGGCCGAACTCTCACGCCTTCACTGAGTGAGTTGGTGAAACAAAACTTTGTATTGTGTTTGATTTGTGCGTAAAACTTAGTTGATCATCGAATACCGCACACTTGTGCCTAGATCATGAACCGTACACCTCTTGATAATCTTTTGGATTCGAGAATGGAAGATTGTGGCAATTTCTGTTCGGACTCAGCGAACCCTTTTCTGACCACCACAAACTTTCCAGTCTCAAACGTTCTGAGCCACTCTTACTCAGAATCACCTTGGATTCAGGGACACCTTCCCCTTGAAACCTCCTCTTATAATCCTTTTCAAAATATTGACTCCAATTTTTCACAATTGAAGGTGAAAAGAAGTACTCACGAAAGATGCCTCCAAAAAAGAGCAATCAGGAAGATGAACTCAATGAAGACCCAATGCAGATGATTCTAGCAAGACTAGCCGTGTCTGAGCAGCAACAAAATTTGATGAGAACGGTTGAATGCAGAGGAAGAACCACCAATGGAAGCCGCATACAATCCCGGGCAATATAGAGTCAGAAATTATTTGCAGCCACTTCAGCCTGAGGTTCACCATGAACTGAAGCCACACTTCTTGAGTCAATTACCACAATTTCATGGTAATGCAGATGAAGAACCATACGAATTTTTGCGTGATTTGGAGCTAGTATGTTCTAATCAGAGGCACCCACAAGTCAGCCAGGACTACATTCGTCTCACTGCATTACCTTTCGCCTTGAAAGGTAAAGCAGATTACTGGGTGAAAAATTTGGGAGTGACGGTGACCACTTATGATAGGTTCAAGAACCTATTCTTGAAGAAATTCTACCCTCTGAGTCGAACCAATCAAATGAGGACTCGCATCACTAGCTTCTCTCAGATGCCTAATGAACCACTTTGTGATGCATGGGATAGATTTAAAGATCTGCTGCAGAAATGTCCCTGTCATGACCTAGATAATAACATCCTGGTCCAATCTATCTATTCTGGCCTTAACCACGGGACTCAGGGTTTAGTCAGCTCTGCCTGTGGAGGAAATTACACATCCCGAGGAGCTGATACCGTCTGGAAAATACTGGAGCAAATGACGGGGACTAGCCGTTCACAAATTGCTAGTAGAGCTTACACTGATTCACTGAACACCTATCAAGCCAAAGGAGGGAAACAAACTGTCGCAGAAATAGCAGAGGACTTGATTCCCAACATGAACATCATCACAGATAAATTAACAGTTGTGGTTCACATTAATAAAAGGGTGAACGACATCGACAACCGGCTCTCCCAGTTTCCAAAGCAAATGGAGGAACTTACTGAGAAGGTATCCAAGATAGGGATACCCACTGCACCTGCGGTCCCGATTTATCATGTGCATCATGTCCAGGAGCAGCCAGGGTCAGGACAACCGCAACCATGGGCTCAGGACCAATCCTATGCCCAACCTTCCCATCAGTCACCTCCACCAGCCGAGACAGTCGTAGAAGCCCCCCGCCTCTAACATTCTAGATAAACGGCATATGGTACACACAGGATAATACCCGACAGGGTAATACGGGGGACCGTCAGCAATATCAACGTCCAACCACCTTCTATAATGCCGCATTTCCCACAACTCCTCAATAAACTCAGCACTCGAAGCAGCAACAGCCATACAACCGTCAGAACTAACCTCAACAACATCGTCAGCAGTATCAAGCTCCAAATCAGGCATCTTAATCATCCAAGCCTCCAGAAGACCCGGTGGATATCCAGAAACAAATGCTGGAGGAAATTCGCAGCTTCCGGAATGAACTGTACGATCTACGGGTAGATGTTAATCGTCTATCCCGTTGGAAGGAAGAACAGACAGCCCCAGCCACAGCCATTCCCGCCCAAGTTCAAGCTAACCCCAATAACTTGAACAAATCTCAGTCATCTCAATACAATAATCAGGTATACTATTCGGATTTTTCCACATCTGAACACGTGATCCTTTCGTTTGACAATATCAATGCCATGTCACTCAGGAGCGGAAGGACCGTGGTCGTACCTGACTGGGCAAGGGAAGCTGACCATCAAGACTCAGAAGATCAACCGGAGGATGCTTCTGAGGATGAAGAAGAAGGACGGCCGAAGATTTCAGCACAAGATATAGGAAAGGCATCTATGGAGACCGCAGAGGACCTTGAACCTCTAGTTGCCGCGAAATCACCTTTGTCACCATTTCAGCAGCATAATTATTATGATTGTAATAAGAACTCCAAATCTAATAAAAGATGCTCTTATTTATGATTCTGGCTCTCTTTCTCCTGTCTCAAATGCTTCCATTCCTTTCCCTCATGCTCTAAAGAAAGGAAAACAAAAGAAAACCATTCAAAATGACCCAGTAATGGAAAAATTCTGCCAACAGAATATCACAGTCAAAGTACCCTTTGATCAGTATGTAGCCAGTAATCCAGCATTTCAGAAATACTTGAAAATGAAATGTACTCCCACCAGGACTCGTACAAAGAAAACAAATCAGTTTGTGGAGACTCATGTCCTGACAGTGGCTACTACCAAATGTGTCAGAAATCAGCATTTACCAAGGAAGAAAAGGGACCTGGGTGCTCATTATGTGGAAAGTCGCATTGGCGGTATTGCGTTCGCATGCACACTTCTCGACAATGGTTCTTCCATCAATCTTCTTCCCTTAGCCTTATATTACAGATTGGAGTTAGGTCCTCTCCAGAAATCATTATCTTTACTCCAATTCGCTGACAAATCCACTAAAAGGCCTAATGGAGAAGTGAAAAATGTTATCATTATGGTCGAGGGTACGGAATACAAAGTGGACTTTACTGTCCTTGATATGGAGACTCCGAACCATTGGAAGGAATCACAAATCATTCTTGGAAGACCCTTCTTAAGAACCGCCAAGGCTGTATTTGATTACATCACCGGAATGATGAAATTCCGCTCCCTAGATGGAGAAGTTGATCTAGAAATGAAACAAACAAAATGACAAAGACCAGATTCTGAATCCACCGCTGAAGATGCCGAAACATCCGAGTGTAATCTCATCATCACTACTGGACCGTTGGACCAACTGCCGGACCTTCAGATTGCTAACACCCCGGCAGAAGAAGAATCAGTGCACCGGTCAGTATACGAGATAGTGTCATACAAATCCAAACACACGGATGTTTATAATCTTGATGACACAGAAATCCTTTCGGATTTGTCAATCCCATCTTCTTCGGGAAAATCAAGAAAAATAGATGACGAGTCGGACGCGGCTTTGGCCAAATTACCACACTACTTTTGCGATCCGACTCACATTCCTTCAGGATTAGTGGCTAACATATCACAGAATGATCCATCACCTACAAGCACAGAGCCAGACCTAAAAGATATTCAGCCAGATTTGATTGATGATGTAGATCTGCCAGAGCTGAAACCTCTCCCTCCCACACTGAAGTATGCATTTCTCAATGGACCCAAAGACAAATTCCCTGTGGTCATTAGCTCATCATTAACCTTAGACCAAGAATCCAGACTACTAGAAGTCCTTGAGCGAAATCGAAAAGCCATCGGTTGGACAGTGTTGGATCTCGTAGGAATCAACCCTGCTCTCTGCTCGCACCAAATTTATGTTGAGGATAATGCAAGGCCTTCCCGTGAATTTCAGAGAAGATTAAACCCCAATCTTCGGGAAGTGGTTAAGAAAGAGATAGAGAAATGGTGCAAAGCAGGTTTTATATACCCCATTTCTGACTCCAAGTGGGTGGCCCCGCTTCATGTCGTCCCGAAGAAGTCGGGAATCCAGATGGTCACCAACGAGGAGGGGGTAGAGATCGCGACCCGAGTACCCACGTCGTGGCGTGTCTGTGTCGATTACAGGCGCCTGAATGCTGCGACCAAGAAAGATTACTTTCCACTGCCATTTATTGATCAAATTTTGGAGAGACTTGCAGGGAAGGCATTCTTCTGTTTTCTTGATGGGTACTCTGGCTACAATCAAGTAGCTATCACTCCCGAGGATCAGGAAAAAAACCACATTTACATGTCCCTTCGGTACCTACGCATTTAAGCGCATGCCATTCGGGCTTTGTAATGCCCCAGGCACATTTCAGCGGTGCATGATTGCCGTATTTGCCAAAATGGTGGGTGATTTTCCTGGAAGTCTTCATGGATGACTTTTCTGTTCATGGTGATTCATTTGATACATGTTTAGCACACTTAGATCGAGTCCTCAAGAGATGCAGGGAGGTTAGTTTGGTACTCTCCTGGGAGAAGAGGCACTTTATGGTGACTGAGGGTATCGTGTTGGGCATGGTTGCAGAAAGCGGTAGTCGGTACTCGGTCGGCGGGGTCACTGACTAAGGATTAATCGGCAGTCGGGAGAGTAATCGGATTTAGTCGGGCATTAGTCGGTTTTGATTTTTTTAATTATTTTAAATATATAAATCAATTTTTAATACATACACTCTCATATATATACACAAATTTAGCAATTTTAATACATACAAACACAAAGCTAACCATATTCACAAGTTATTAATCAACAAACTCACATGTTACTAATCATTGTAATTAAGAATCACGATGTTAATTAACAAATCACAAAAGATAAATAAAAAGATTTAATAATTATATAATCTTATAGTTATTGACATAATTTGATAATGTAAAAGAATTCATATACATATCTGTTGTAGTCAAGGATGCTAAATGTTTGTTAGAACGTTGTTAGTTTACACCGTACTTTCATGTGTCCACAAGGATGTTAAGGCAAAAGGAGGTATATTTTTGTATTATTTTAAGTATAAAACCACTTCATATATATTTGAATTTATAGTAATAATGACTAAGTAATAACAACACAAACAATTAAAAGTATATAAAAAAGTATACAAAACAGTATACAAACAGTTTAAAACTTCTATGCAAAAGTTGGCCGACTAGGCCGATTACTCGGGCGACTAATCGGGTCGACCCGACTATAGGCCGATTTGGCCTAGTCGAGTCGGATACCCCCCCGACTCGACTAGTCGGGCCGACTAGTCGGCCTAGTCGGCCGACTTTTACAACAGTGGTGTTGGGGCATGTCATCTCCAGAAAGGGAATGGAGGTCGACCCTGCCAAGGTGGATGTGATCAAGAAACTTGAGCCACCAACCAACGTCAAGTCAGTGCGGTCTTTTCTAGGGCATGTTGGATTTTATCGAAGGTTTATCCCTGATTTTTCAAAGATCACCCGCCCACTGACTGAGCTCTTAGGAAAAGGCACCGAGTTTATTGTAAATCACAAGTGTCTTGAGGCTTTCGAGCTCCTGAAAAAGAAAATATGTGAATTGCCGATATTACAAGCTCTCGACTGGTCTCTTCCCTTTGAGATCATGACTGATGCATCGGATTTCGCTGTCGGAGCTGTGCTTGGACAAAGACGGGATGGAATCCCTTATGCGATTCACTACGCGAGCAAAGTATTGGATCCTACACAAAAAAATTATACAGTGACTGAAAAGGAAATGCTCGCGGTTGTTTGGGCCCTTGAAAAATTCAGATCATATATATTGGGCTCCAAGGTGACAATTTTCACTGATCATACGGCAATTAGATACCTCATGGATAAGAAAGATGCCAAAGCACGGCTTTTGAGGTGGATCTTGTTAATCCAGGAATTTAATTTGGAGATCAAAGATAAACCTGGAATTAAGAATGTTGTTGCTGATCATCTTTCCCGAATTGAGAAAAATGATTATCCTGACACTGGACCTATTAAGGAGACTTTTCCAGACGAATCTGTTTGCGTTATTGATTCAACCCCATGGTATTCCAACATCGTGAACTATCTTGTCTCCAAGAAGGTTCCCTTTGGTTGTACTAAGAGAGTGATTGATAAACTAAAGTCGGATTCAAGGAAATACTATTGGGACGATCCTTTCCTTTTTCATGAAGGAGCGGATTGTGTCTGGAGAAGATGTATTCCTCAGGAAGAATACCAGAGTGTCCTCACACATTGTCATACTCTCGAGGCTGGAAGGCACCATTCGGGAAAGAGAACCGCACACAAGGTACTCCAATGTGGATTTTACTGGCAGACCTTATTTCGTGATGCTAATGAATTTGTACGGTCTTGCTCGATTTGTCAAAGGATGGGAGGGACTGTTGGATATAGAGATGAAATGCCCATGCAACCAATGATTTTCTGTGATGTTTTCGATGCATGGGGGATTGATTTTATGGGTCCCTTTCCCAATAGCAATGGATTTGAGTACATCTTGTTAGCGGTTGATTATTTGTCTAGATGGGTAGAGTCTATTCCAACCCGAACTGCAGATAGCAAAACCGTCTGTAAGTTTATCAAGGATAATATCATTGCAAGGTTCGGAATACCAAAAGTTTTGATTTCTGATGGAGGTAGCCACTTTGTGAATAAGGAAATGAGATCTTTGGCTAAAGAGTATAAATTTGAGCATAGAATAGCCAACCCATATTGATGCGGATCGGGTATCGGCGACGGCGAAAAATAACTAGAGACACGATAATTAAAAAAAAACGTAAATAAAATTAACTACCATAATTTAAATAAATAAGTGGCCCTATATTTCGGGTCCACGCTGTATCACATATCATCCACAATCTAATGGCATGGCAGAGGTTTCTAATAGAGAGGTGAAGGGTATTCTTCAAAAATTGGTTCGTCCAGATAGGAAGGACTGGTCAAAACTATTGGACCAGGTTCTGTGGGCCTACAGGACAGCCTATAAGACTCCACTCGGTACTTCACCTTTTAGGATGATCTATGGCAAGCCATGCCATCTACCTGCAGAATTGATTCACAAATCGGAATGGGCGATCAAAAAGTTGAATTGGAGTTGTCACCTTGGGAAATTATGCCGAGACTTGAATTTAAATGAGCTAATTGAAATCCGAAACCGAGCATATGACAACAGTATAATTTATAAGGACAAGGTCAAGAGATGGCATGATAGACACATTCGAGATAAAACCTTTGTCCCTGGGCAGAAAGTATGGTTGTTTAATGCTCGGTTAAAGATTTTTCATGCGAAACTGAAATCAAAATGGACGGGTCCCTATGTTGTCATCGATGTGCATACCAATGGAAGTGTGGATATTGCAGAACTCAAAGATAATGCACAACCTTTCTCAGTGAATGGACAATTACTGAAGCCATGGGTGTTGACCGCTAGATTGGAGATGGCGAGTGGGGTGCGTAGGGCGATTGAAGTGCGAAGGGAGAGTTGGGGCCGTACGGCGGATGGGACGCGAAGGACATGGTGGGTGCGATGGGTGGACGGGATGCGAAGACCTTTTCATGAGCGGTGGGTCTCTGGGAAGCGAAGGGCGTGGAGACCGAAGGTGCGGGAAGCGGAGGTTGTTGTCGATAGGGATCGCCGTGGCTTTTCGCGTTCTCATGGTGTGGGGCTAGCAATGGCGTCCGATGACGCCAGCGGCGAGTGGACCCGGGTCTCCCACGCCAAACCGGGTAAGCGCTGCTTCCGGTGTGATTCTCGTGGCCATATTGCTTCCGTCTGCCCTGTTCCCCCCGATGTTTTCTCTGTGGCAAGCTTGGCCATCGAAGGTCCTCCTGCTGGTCTCCGACGGTAGTCTCTGGTTCGCGGCACATCGATCATCTGGAGCGTGGTAATGCGCCTCGCACGCATGGGGGTCGCGACTCTCGGTCTTTCGCCCAGGTGGTGGCGGAGCGTGGGAGTTTGCCTCGCCTGCATGGGGGCGCTGGAGGTGCACGTGTCGAGGGTCCTTCTGAGGATCCACCTATTTCTGCTGGGGCGGACTTGCCCGGATTCAAGGCGGGAAGCTCTTCTCGTTTCGCGGTGGAGTCTGGTGAGGCGGTCATCTCGAACGTGCGGGTGGACGCTGAACCGGAGCTGTTGGGAAGGGTGGCGGCATCGAAGGTGGCGGCGAAAGCAAAGTCGGGTTTGCCTATGAAGGGTTCGGGGAATCCATCTGCTCGGGCCGGCGCGAGCGTGGATACACTACCTGAAGTCTCGTTGGTCAAGGGGGGTGAAGTGGAGCGGTCGGAGGAGGGGAGGGGCCTGCTAAGGAGGTTTTGTCGCCGGAGCATGCGGGGATGGGGTGCTCGCGCGACCACGCGGGGTCGGCCTCATCGCTCTCCGTCGTGGTGGGGGTTCGTCAGAAGCATGTTGAGGGGTGGGAGTGTATTCGTTCTGCTGCGATGGATTTCTTGGGCGAGAGCTTTGTGGGCGATTTCGTCATTCTGGATGCGGTTCGTTGCTGCGTTAGAGGTCTCTCCCCGGAGCAACGGGAGAGACTTCTACGCTTCCGTGGAGTTGTCGGTGTTATGTGGCGTAGCTTGCAGGTCTCTGATGGCGGCGTCTTCTCGACGAAAGTCTGTGCTGCTGAAGTCAGGGGGGTGCCATTCCTCTCGAGATCGGCTCATGCTCTTTCGAAGGCTCTCTCCAGGTGGGGGCAAGTCATCCAGATCCTTGATGATGGTCTTGCTCCGGGTGCTGATTGGCGATGCTGCCGTGTTCTGATAGAGGCTCCTTCTGCGTTCATTGTCGATATGGCTGGAAAGTACGCTTTGAGCAGCTGTCGCTGGGTCGTTGGACCTTCACGCTTGAGCTCTTTTTTCCGCCGTCGTCGGCGATGCCGGTTCCCCCCACTCCGGTGGCGGGTTGGCAGGGGTCTTCCTCGGCCTCTCCGGTCGTCGGGGATCCTGCTCTGATGGGTGGCGGTTCATCTTCTATGCGCCACGTGGCGTCGTCTGGGCTACCTCCGAAGCGTCGCCTTGCATGTCTTTTTTCTTACGTGGATGCGGAAGAGACACCTCGAGTTTCGCAGCCGCGCGAGGCAATATTAGATTTGGTGGCGGTTCCTATTCCCGACAGCGCTCCGCCTCCGGGTGCAGTTATTCTGGACAATGATTCGCCTTTTCAGAAATATCCCTTATGTCAGCGGATTTATTGCACGGGGACTCCTCCACGCACATGTATTTTATTCCTTATGACCCTCTTGCTAATTCTATCTGGGCTCCCCGGCGGGCTTCTTCGGAGCAGCTGCTGTCGATCCTATTTCGAGTTCGGATGAACCTTCATTTCCGGAGCTTCTTAACTGGGCCGACGACGTTTTGTGCCCTCGTCCTATCCGAGGCGGTGCCCTTCTCTTTCGACATCCATATGGAAAGACCGCAATCTCCTCCTTCTCCGGTCTCTCGGCCGCTGGTATCTCTTTCTGGAGATGATTTTATTTCGCCCGTTGTGGGGGACGCTGTGGTCCTCCATCAGTCTCCTACGGGAGATCCCCTATTCCGGTATGCGTTGATCCTCTATTCTCTGACGATGGGGTGACGACGACCCCTTTGGCTGATGCTTCTGTGGCTGTGGGACACTCACCTTTGTCCCGTTATGGTCGAAGTTATTCTCGAAGGCGACACTTTTGCTCTCATCCATATGTTATATCTACTTGCCAAACCTTGCGAGAGGCGGTTGCGGAGGCGGCAGGCCTCGAACGCCTTGCTGACCAGTCCCGCGCTGGTCTTTGATGACCCCTGTCGGTAATGTGGCGGTTTTTTGGGCATATCCTTTTGTTTTTTAATGAAGATTTTGTCATGGAACGTACGAGGTCTGGGTGATATTGAACGTCGGCGCATTTTGGGCTCGCGCATGATCGAATGGGATTGTGATATTGCGTTTATTTAGGAGTCCAAGCTCTCGGTGTTGGATGATGATATCTGGAGATCTTTTGGAGCTGGTCAGCTCAATGCCTTCCGTGCTCTGGATGCGAATGGTGCTAGGGGTGGGGCTATCCTGGCATGGCGATCTTCGCGCTTTTCCTTCTCGTCTTTGAGGTTGGGCCGTCATTCTATTTCGGTGGTGTTGAACTGCAGCCTATCAAATGTTTGTATGGCGTTTTCTTGTGCATACGCCCCAATCTGTCATGTATCCCGTCGCGAACTTTGGGAGGACTTAAGGGAGGATGCTAATGCTTTTGGTGACATGCCCTGGTTGATTGGTGGCGATTTCAATGTCACTTTGCAGTCGCAGGATCGTCCACGGGGACGCGGTGGTCTCGATCCGGGGTCCTTGGATTTTTTGGATTTTATAAATGATTTGGCTCTAGAATCGCTTGTTCCAAATGATATTTCGTACACGTGGCGGAACAACTCATCGCGGTCGCGGATCGATCGTTTTTTGGCAAATAACTTTATGATGGAATCCTTTCCTCTATGTGACGTTACTTCGAGACCGCGATCCTTTTCGGATCATAATCCCATTATTTGGTCGAATGGGGATGAAAATCGTCCGCGTGGCATATTCCGTTTTGAGCGTTCTTGGCTTATGGAGCCTGGTTTTCGTGACTTGGTTCGACACCATTGGTCTCAGCTATCTCCGTCGGGCAGTGCCACTCGCCGTTTTGATTTTAAGATTTCGTCACTCAGATAGATGCTCGCGTCTTTTAAGAAGGCTAATCGTTCTGCCCGCATTGCTTCTCGTATGGCGGCTGATGAGGTCATTATGCGGTTTGATCGAATAGAGAACGATAGGGACCTTAACCAGGACGAGTTGCTCGTGCGCGCGGATGCTATGGACAAGGTGAAGATTGAGGATTGGAAGCGTTTGGTTGAGTGGCGCCAACGTTCTCGGATGCGATGGTTAAAGGAGGGCGACGCTAACACTGCGTTTTTTCACAGGATCGCTTCTGGTCGTGGGCGGTCTAATTCCATCTCTTCTATGCTTGTTAATGGCATTCAGGTGCAGGGGGAGCGGGATCTGGGTAGGGCTGTGATGGGCTATTTTAAGGAATGGTATGGGTGCAGGTCCGCTCGCCGGTGGCGATGGTCGGGTAGTGGGGCTTCTGTGCTCACTCAGGCGGATGCTATGCGCCTAAATTGTCAGATATCTTTGGAGGAGCTGAAAGAGGCTGTTTGGGCCCTTAATACCGACGCGGCGCCGGGTCCTGATGGCTTCCCCGTTTATTTCTATCGGGAGTTTTGGGATGTGCTTTCCCAGGATGTTTTGGACGTCGCCCGTGAATTTTGTGATGGCAACAACGGGTTTGATAAACTCAACAGGTCTCTTATTGCTCTCATTCCGAAGTCTTCGTCTGCTAACCGTATTGAGGACTTCCGGCCGATCTCCATCTCCAATATCATCTATCTTATCATTGCCAAGGTTCTTGCTCGGCGGCTGGCTCCACTTCTTGATTCTCTCATATCGCCTACTCAGGCGGCTTTTATTCGGGGAAGGCAAATAAGTGATTGTTATGCGGTGGCTTCGGAAATTATTCATGCATGGCGCAGGAACGATGTAAGGGGGATTCTTTGGAAGATTGATTTTGCCAAGGCGTACGACTCTTTGGATTGGCGTTTTCTATGGTCTGTTCTCAAGCGGCGGGGATTTCCCTCCCTGTGGATTTCGTGGGTGCGCCGATGCATCTCGACGGCCTCTCTCTCGTTAATTCTCAATGGCCGGTTGGCGGGGGGCTTCTTCCAGCCTCGCCGGGGGATTCGGCAAGGTTGTCCCCTTGCTCCTTTGCTTTTCGTCCTGGCCGCCGACGTCTTGTCCTGCATGATTCATAATGTGGCTGCGGCTGGCTATACCCGTGGTTGCTCTCTTGGGCCCTACCATATCCCGATTATTCAGTTTGCGGATGATACCATTTGCTTCATCGAGGGCGATACATCGATTGCGGCGGGTATGGCTTCCACGTTGGAGCTCTTCAGTGAGGCGTCGGGTCTTCTCATCAATTACAACAAATCCTCTATGGTTCCCTTCTCCACTCCTCCGGAGGAGGTTGAGGAGTGTATGCGGATTTTGCGCTGCCGGACTGGCGCTCTTCCATTGGAATACCTGGGGCTCCCTTTGACGGCTGGGCGTGCGCGCTTACGTGACTGGCAGGCGGTGGTGGATCGTATGGAAGCTCGCTTGGCTGGCTGGCGTGCCGCCATTCTCTCCCGGGGTGGTACTTCTCAAATCGGTATTATCTTCTATACCAATTTATTTCTTCTCTGTGAAAGGTATGCCCAAAGGGGTTCGTCGCCGACTGGATTCATGCTTGAGGAGATTTCTTTGGGGGAAGAAGGGGGATGGGAGGAGAGGCGTTCACTTGGTCGCCTGGGATGAGGTCACGCGGTCAAAGAAGGAGGGGGGGCTGGCGGTGAGAAGGTTGGAGGTCGTTAACGAGGCACTTCTTCTCAAATGGGTGGCTCGTCTTTGGGGCAGGGAGGATAATCTTATACTTAATTTCTTGAGGTTGGCGGTGGGGGTCGACCGGCTTGTGGGCTTGGATGCTCGCCTGATGGGTTCTTCCTCTCACTTCTCTCGTGATATCGGCAATTCACTGTCTCGCAACCGCTCTCTTTTTGGCATTAAGCTGGGGGATGGTTCGCTCACCCGGTTCTGGGGTGATGATTGGACTGGCAGGGGCCCTCTTAAGGATGTTTTTCCTCGCCTCTTCGCGCTGGTGGATGATAAGGACGCTACGGTGGCCTTTTACTGGGATGGTGTTTCGTGGGGCCCCAGGTTTGTGGCCAATCTTTCTGATCAGCGCCAGTTGGAATTCATGGCTTTACTTGCGGTTCTCGCGGATGCGCCCTCGCCCTCGGTGGGACGCGACCACCTGTCTTGGAAGGATGGCTCCTTCTCCGCCCGTGCGGCTTACCGGGCTATTTTTCCTCCAGTGGCTGTGGCTGATGATTCTATGTTCCGGGATTGTCACTTTTTTTGGGGCCTAAGGGTCCCCGAACGAATTGGCATGTTCTTATGGCTTTTCCGACGTGGCCGTCTGATGACTCGTAGCCGGTGTGCTGTCCTCGTTCCACATGCCTCGTCTACTTGTGGTCTATGTGATTTGGAGATAGAGACTATCGATCATCTCTTCTTCCGATGTGGCAGAGCTCATGATATCTAGGCGGATTTGGAATGGCTTGACGTATCGGATTCTTCCTCTTTCTGCGAGAGCCTGGTTAGCTCTCGGGCCAGGGCTAGGACGGACATCCTTACTGCTATTGCTAGGCTCTGGTGCATTTGGATTGGTAGAAATGAAGCCCTTTTTGCCGGACAGAGATTTTATTCGAAAAACGTCCTCATCTCGGCATCCCGTTTCACTCGCGACTGGTCCGATGCTTAGGGGTTCTTTGATGTAATGGGGGGTATCAGATTGTGATACCTCCGGTTTTTTTTCACTTGTTTTTGTTCTCTGTTCGCATACCCGCTGTAAGTTTTTCTTACCCTTCTAATAAATGTGGGGCGAGCACCACCGAGTGCTTCCCCCGCTTTTGAGCGTCAAAAAAATTACTGAAGCCATATATAGAATCATCCAAAGAGCATACAGTGCAAGTTGAGGTCATCTACTTCACGCAGAACGAAGACAGTGAAGATTTATCAGATCAATCCCACCCTCCCTCCCGACCACATCGGTCTCCTTGTACAGCTTCTTCCTCTACTTAGGCCAAGGCCTAAGTATAGGGGGGGACCGATGCCACCTGTATATTTCATTTCCCTCATCACACTCTTCCAGATCAACTCGCTTCCACCCTTCTTCTATACTTAGGCTAACCAGAGCCTAAGTATAGGGGGAACCGACACCCACATATATATACTCTCCTCATTCACATACTCCGATCGCTTCATTTTTTTCTTTTCTTTTCCGCTCTTCTTCTATACTTAGACTATTCACAGTCTAAGTATAGGGGGACGATTCTGTAAATCTTGTTCTTTTTTCTTTTTCACTCTCTTACGCTTAGCCCGAGCTATGTCTTCTTTACGCTTCTTGTGCTCTGAGGACACAACACTCGCTAAGTATAGGGGGGTCTGTATATATACTTTGTATATATTTCATCCATATCTCGTACTTGCGCCTAAGTCTTATATGTATTTACGGGGTGGGTATTCTTTAAAAAAAACAACAAAAAAAAACGTTTTGCCACTAACACTGACTGCACCCAAAATTTTTGAAAAAATGGCTTCTTATTCATTTTTTGCATTAAAAAAAAACAAACAACAAAAATCCTTTGCATAAAAAAAGAACTAAAAAAAAAATGTCTGCATTCCACCTGCATTTCATCAAGCATCGCATTTGCATATGTGAAAAGTCTTTGGGTTCTGAACCAAGTTATGAGCCGAAATCGATAGTGGTCTGGACTTGACCTTAATCCACCTAATTTTTAGAGGAACTTCACCGAGAAATAGGATTTTAGAGTCTTCGGGTCTTTGACTTAATTCTTTGAGTTCCACATGACAATGTGCAGCGTTTGACTCTTAGTGTCTAACCTGGTCTCTTCATTCTGGGTACAACTCTGGAATAGGGAATTAATTTGTACTCTCGCACTATGCACTTAGCTCAACTCAGACGGGATGTTGGAAGACTGTGTGAGTTTCTTTTCTGGTAGCGTGGAAATCTAAAGATCGGAGTACGGGTTGAAATAAAGCTTCGGAAAAGGGATGGACGGCTGGGCACAATTTTTTCTAAGACCTTAAAAAATGTACGGAACAAAAAGATGATATATCCGTAGGGGCAAAACAAGATCCAAGCAGAACCACCAAAAATTCTCAAATACAAAGAATCATTCTACCAAATAAATATCTGACAAAAAAAAGTCCAAGCTTCAAGAAACCTGCAGATCATGGTGGAGACTCGGCTACACTGGCTATCTTCACAAGGAGAGGTAACTACACTGGCCACTCTCCAGTTCTTTTCCCTTTCTTCTATCTTCTCCCCCCAATTCGATTGTGAACACAGCGCGACAGACCTTAGAAGGAAATACCTGACTCCCCGAGGACGAGTTACTGGAGAGGAGGTTTGCGCGGTAGTCCGACATTCTGGATGGGAAGAGCTAAAACCTTTCACACACATGAGTCGGTTATTCAATGTTCATAGAGTATACTTTGGGAAGATGATTGATCTAAGATGACTTCTGAGCCGAAACTGTCGCAATGATGTGTAGAACTTGAGGACTGTTGATTTTAAAATTCTAAGTCTCACAGAAGTTCCGACATACAAATAATCCAAAGGTTGAGTTTAGATTCACTTTCACCTTCAGCTCATGGTCTTGGTATGGAACCCAATCTCATTTCACCTCATGGCATTTCTTTTTAATGCTCAGGGACGAGCATGGTGTAAGTATAGGGGGATGATGAATCTCGTATTCATCACTCTAAATCTCATTTCTTAAGCTCAAAACCCTCAAAATCAACAGTATTCTTGCATCTATTCTGCATAATTAGCATTAGTGCATGATTTCATAAGAATTACATTTTAACACAAAAATCTGCACAAAATAAGAAGCCAAAAATCACTTGTAAATAGCCTAACTTCTCAGATTTTTAACCCATTCATGCTAACTCCGAATGACTCAAAATCACTTCCACCGTGTACATATCACTAACAAGAATAAAGGAAAAATACAAAAAAATAACTAACCCAAATAAGTGGACCAACAACCCAAATCCTAGTTTCAGGATTTTCGGACTAAAAACCCCATATCTTCCTCATCCAGTGTCCGTTTTAATCCTACTCACTTTTGAACTAATGTACATTCAATTACCTTCAAAACGAGACCAAGTTCAAGTGAATCGGAGCTCACATGTGAAAGTTGGGTTTTGGGCTTCTTTTGTATATTGTATATTTTAGCTATTTTTGACCTAATATTTTATGTACATATTTTTTCTATTAATAAAAATCCAAAAAAATTAGATTAAGGTGTCTTTATTTACTCTTGATTTTACTATATTTTTTGCGGATTTTTTATCTTATTTAAAAATGACAAAAAAAATACAAAACCCCAAAATCAAGGTGTTCTATGTACATGGGATACCCCAAAAATACCACTTTGTGCAAATGATCGATTTTGGTTTTGATGTCTTCATGAAAGTTGTAGATCTCATCGAGACGAGCAATTTTCGTGAAGAAACTTTTTTGATCCGAGGTCATTTACTATTTTTTATTGATTTTACAAATGTTTTATTTTCGGAATTTTCTGGTGCTGACACGTGGCGGCACCTGGTGCCGCCACGTGTCAGCCATTTTTGGCTCTATTATTTATTCATTTTATTAAAAAAAATATAATTAAAAAATAAAAAAAAATAATAAAAGGGGTGCACGTGCGTCGCACGTGCCTCCCCAGGCACGTGCTCCGCACGCGCCTCCGCCTCTCCCCCTTGTGCTCGCCACGTGTTGCGATCATGGCCGTCCGATCTCGGCCGATCGGACGGCCACTATGTTTCGTCTACCTCTGTCCCCTTCCAAATCGAGCGCCGCCCCTTCCCCCGCGATTCTCGCCGATCGAACCCTCTTCCCCGCGCCGCCCCCGCGTATCTCGCCGGCGCGATCCTCCTCCATCTCCCGTATCTCCATCTCCAATCAATCCCCTTAATCTCGCCATCTTCTTCTTCGAATCCCGGCGAATCCCAACTCGACCGCTGCCCTAATCTCCTTCCATCTCCGGCACCATCCGACACCCTATTTAAAGAACTGCTCCGCCAACAAGCCTCTTCATCCGCCGATCCTCGTCGAGTGCCCCTTCTCCGGTGGTGATAGTCCGTGATCAATCCCCCCCTCGCCGGCGTGATCCGAGGGCTACCGCCCTCGTCGCAGCATACCCTCGCCGTCGCTGCTCAGCTCCGGCCATTCACGCCGTCGAGCCCCTCCTCAGGTTATCTCTCTCTCCCTCTTTCTCTCTTTCTCTCTCTCTCTCTCTCCCTCGCTCTCTATCTCTCTCCGCCGCCTCGACCTCCGCCGCAAGCGATCAATGCCTCCACCTCGTCAACGTCATCGCCACCGGAGCCCCGCTCCACCGATCTCGCTACCAGGACCTCCGCCCCTGCGCCATCGGCGAAGTGCACGACGACCTCGCCACAGCCTTGATCACCAGGCTCCACCTCTCCTCCGTCGCCCTCGCCATCGCCCAGTGCCTCCGACCTCGAGGTTCTTCTCCGACTCACGGCCGTGTGTCGGCCGCACGCAACGACGACTGCCAACGCCTTCACTGACAATCGCCGACCTCGATCCCACCGCCAAGACCCCTCCGTCGCAGCCACCTTCACATCGACGAGCAGTTCCAGTCGTCGCAGAGGCCCACCTTCGCCGCCTTCCATCTCTCGCGAACCACCACTCGCCGGCCGGGCTCGGAGCCCGAGACCCCCACATGTGAGCCGCACGTGCGTGGGGGGATGCCAATGCAGCATCAACCCCAGGGGGTCACGTGCTGCGCACGTACCCCTTGGGCAATTTACAAAGCCCCCCCTTGGAGGTTCTCCATTTTGCAGATCAGCCCCAGCTTCCAGAGGTCACGTGCTTAGCACGTGACCTTTTGGGAATTTTGCAGAAACTACCCCCATATTATCGGTAATTACATAGAAACCCCCCACTGCATTTATTATTTTATTTATCTATTGCATATGTACCCCTGTGTTCTCTTTTTGTTTTGAACATCTATCTACATCATTTTATTTATCCAAAAATAGCATGATGTTTGTTAATTGACTCTCTACGCTGTGACATATTTTGGGTAATTTTGTGATTGATGGTTAATTAATAAATAATTATTTTACGGAAATTTGCATATTTTATCCATCTCTTGCTATGAAATTCATAGTTGATTAACCATTGCTCTAAAAATTCTCGAAAAATCACATATTGTAGAGTTAATTATTCTTAACATTGTGCCCAAAAAGAATCGTATTTGCATGCATATTTTGGCCTGTAAAAATCATTTTGCATGTTTTAGTATTTAATTTTTAATAGGTATTAAACCCCACATTTTCGAGGTTTAGGATTTTTTTAAGATTAATCACCTAGTGATAGATCATAGATAATTTTTTTCTTGAAAATAAGTAGGTTTAGTATTTATTATAATTAAATATTGAAAATCATTCTGTGTGCATTTAAAAATTCATAAAAAATTCATATTGCACCCAAAAATTCCAAAAAAATTACAGTGCACTCATTTCATCATAATTTATATTGTTGCCAAGTTTCATCTTTTTCGGACATCGTTTGAACGAAATTTTCATTTTAGTCCCTAAAATAGGCCAAATTTGCACCTTGCATCCTCTGTTGCATTAAAAATTCTAAAAAAAAGACCGCCTCAAAAACCGAACACGAACTTTGCTATACATAACTCTAGGTTGTTCCTTTGCCTCCTTGTGATCGACCTTGGGACTTGCCCAAGTAAAACATACATAAAACCACACTTGATTAAAATTGATTAAATTTCCGTGGTTATTTTCTTGACCGTTTCCGATTGCCGCTTACAACGCATGACTAATCATTCTTTAAGCCAAACGATAAAAACACATTCTTAAACGCTGCATTATCGGACTCGTGGGAATGAAGAACAAGATGCCGTTGCTGGGTGCCTTCAAAGGTCCATCACCTATTGTGAAGATGGATGTAACGAACTATGAACTGTGGGCCATGCAGTTCATGAGTCTAATGCAATGCAATGACAAGAAGCATATTCTCACACAGGAGGAGCTTGTTGACAAGACTGGTGTTACGCCTCATGGGAGGCAGACGACGCCTATGCACGTGTGTGGTTGTTAGGGATGGTGTTCGTGGAGATAGCCAATGATATTGAGTCAGCCCACGACCAAGGCTATGCTGGACATTCTTGCTGCTACATACTCTCCAGCAAAGAATGAGTCAAAGATTCTACAACTTCAACACGACATCTTCACATCCAAGCTGAATGGTCGCCCTCTTTATATCCTTTATACTTCTTTAAGGGGTATGTTTGAGAAGTTACATGGTTACATTCCCTTGACTGCTATGCCGGAGCAGCTCAAGGCATATATAGACTCGATGATGACTGGAGTTTTTCTAACGACACTTGACTCTGAGTATGATGCTGCTAGAGCACAGATTCTAACTGATTCCACTGTACCCCCAATGGAGGAGGCATACCGTAGTCTGAGCAGGCTATCCATATCTTCAGGTGGTACTCAGTTGTCTCAGACTTCCTCAGCCATGGCAACATCTCGTGGTAGTGGGAGCCCTACACAGTTCCATGGCCGTAGTGGCCGTGGAAGAGGACGGGGCAGTCGACCTCCTCGTCAACCTTATACCTACTGCCACCAAGGTTTGAAAAAATGAAAGGCGGAACGAGGCGTTTTCCCTGGAAGCGAGGCGAGGCGTAGCCTCGAGGCGGTCGAGGCGTAAGCCTCAGTTTGTATAGAAAAATAATTATAAAACATATAATAAATATATTTATTGGTGAATTATTATAATCTGACAAACATATAGTATATAACAATGTAATATACGATGATATTATTAAGATAAGAACGCTAAAAAAGGATATGTTAATGCCATAAACCTTTCTACTAAATTTCTACCAAATCAAAAGGAAACCATTGGCTATAACTATCACTAACTTTTTTATCAAAAAGGGATTGGCTATAGTTGCCACTAAAGATATCTAAGTTGTTGATATGAATCATACGATTTGAATCCTAGTCATATGTTCTACTGAACCGGATGAAGAACGTAATGATGTTCCCCCTGTGCCACCATACCCTACCAGTACGGGGGTCTCGCTGCCCGGTCAGCGAGCCTGGGGGGGCTAGGGGGGGCCCAGGTTGGCCCCCCCTTGCGGGGGTTGCAGGGGGCAGCGCCCCCGTCCAAAATTTTTTTCTTATATGTGTATTCGAATTCGTATACGCTTTCTTATATATTAAAGGTGTAATAGTAAGACTTTATTGAAATAATTGGACATGTTAATGTTAAATATGAATATGAAAAAGGTTAAATTTAAGCATATGAATATGAAAGAGGTCAAATTTAAGCATTCATCTTCCATAAATATATACTCAACAACAAAACCTTTATAAACATATGAAAATACGAATAGGATAATTTTTTTCTTTAAAAAAATACTTGAAAAAGCCCCTGACGCCTCACCTCGCGCCTCGCCCCGCCTCAACGCCTCGCCTCGCCTCGACCGCCTCAGGCATCCGAGGCGCACGCCTCTGCCAGGGGGTCTGAGGCGGTCGCCTCAGGGCGATTTCCCAACGCCCCGTTTCGCCTCGAGCGCCTTTGCGCCTCGAGGCGCGTTTTTTTAAACCATGACTGCCACATGCCAGGTCATTTTGAGGAAACATGTTATTCTAAGCATGGGTTTCCCGCTTCAGCACGTATTGCAGAATAGATCCAGCAGCACAACAGTTCTTCAAATGCATCTGATCAGAGATTTGATGAGTTAGTAGCGCGACTCAGGGAGATTATGCCTTCTCATGGGTCAACTAGCTCTCCGTCAGGATCATCAGAGGTAGCAGCCTCAACCTCTGCATCTACATCAGGTACAACATATGCTTTTACTAACTGTTAAGAGCAGACTTGTCAGAGTGGATTATGGATTCAGGAGCTTCCCATCATCTCTGTGGTGACAGAGGGCAGTTTAGTTCCTATAACCCAACTCAGTCAGGCAGATCAGTCGTGATAGCAGATGGGACACATTCTCCCATTATAGGTCAGGGGGAGGTGCTTCTGAATTCTCTATGAACTTACTATATATTAGTCAAATCACCAAGAATTTACATTGTCGTGCCGTTTTTGACCCTTCTGCTCTTGTATTTCAGGACATTCTAACGGGCAGAGTGATTGGTTCTGGCCATGAGCAAGGAGGTCTCTACAGATTGGAGCAGTCTCCTTATGCTGGTGCCTCTTCTCTTCACACCGGATCTGTTTCTCCGTATATGTGGCATCTTCGGTTTGGTCATCTTCCTCTGCAAAAGCTGCGTCAAGTTCTTCCTCAGATTTCTCCTCGCTCTACTTTTCAGTGCGAGGCCTGCCGGCTTGGGAAGCATCATAGATCCACATTCTAGAGTCGCCAAGGTCAAGTAGTCATAGTCTTTTTGAGTTGATTCATTTTGATATTTGGGGTCTAAGTCGTGTCCCATATCTTCAGGGGCATAGGTTTTATCTTGTTGCTGTTGATGAGTTCTCTAGATTGTCGTGGGTTTTTCTTCTTAAGAACAAGTCTCATGCTGGTCATGTCATTCAGTCCTTTATTATTGAAATAAGGAATGTCTTTTCTGCAAATGTCAAGTTTATACGTTCTGATAATGAACTTGAATTCTGCAGTACACAACTTTTTCAGTTCCTTAGATCCTATGGTATTGTGCACCAGACATTTTGTGCGTATACTTCTCAACAGAATGGGATAGCTGAGAGGAAACATTGCCATCTTTTGGATGTTACTAGGACTCTTCTGATTCATAGCCATGTTCCCCATTCTTACTGGGGTAGGGGGGGCAGTTTTCACTTCGTGTTATTTGGTGAATCGTATGCCTTTATCGATTTTGGGGGAGAAGATCCCATTCTCGATTGCATTTCTCGAGACGGATCTTTTCTCTCTCACTACTTATGTCTTTGGATTTATTGCTTTTGTTCATCAGATGTCTCCATGTCTTGACAAGCTCTTTCCTAGAGCGGTCAAGTGTGTGTTTGTTGGGTACTCCAAGACCCAAAAGGGGTATCGTTTCTTTGACCATGCTCGATGAAGGTACTATGTTAGTGTTGATGTCACATTCTTTGAATCAATTATGTATTTTT
Organism: Ottelia alismoides; assembly: GCA_037367405.1. NCBI lineage: Eukaryota > Viridiplantae > Streptophyta > Magnoliopsida > Alismatales > Hydrocharitaceae > Ottelia > Ottelia alismoides. Next base: position 181,160 of record JAZKJV010000899.1, read on the forward strand.
CTCCTACAGGTGACAAGCTCATTCCTTCAGAAAGTGGAGAAGAGGTTTATATGCCTCTACTTCCTGTCTCACCCATTCCAGGCGACAATATTACAACACCGTCCACTCCTTCACCACCACCGCCACCTCCACCACCTCCTCTACCACCACCTCCACTACCTCCTCCACTTCATACCACACCTACTTTCTTTCCTCAGGTTTACCAACGCTGACCTCGTGCTCATGTGCCTCCTCCATCATCCAACACGTCCAAGGTATGTTCTGAGCATTTGAGTTCCACTAATGGCACTAGTGATTTGAATATGCAGATTGAGGTGCAGGATGTCATAGATGACACTCCTTCTGAGGATACTGTGGACTTGGACGTGCTTATTGCTCTCCGTAGGAAGAAGCGTGCATGTACTATGCATCCTCTTTCTTATCATGTGTCCTTGGCACGACTATCTGGGGACTTTCAGAGGTTTGTTGTTGCCTTATCAGCTGTGCAGGTACCACGGACCTATCAGGAAGCTATGTAGAGTGGTCCTTGGCATCTTGCTATGGAAGAAGAGATGGCTGCTTTACAGTCTCGTGGTACGTGGAGTGTCGTCCCCTCTCCCCCAAGTGCTTCTGTTGTTGGCAGTAAATGGGTGTTTACAATTAAACACCATGCAAATGGTTTCATGGATAGATACAAGGACATGTTTGTTGCTCGGGGGTTTACTCAAACCTATGTGGTGGATTATCAGGACACCTTTTCTCTCGTTGCACGTCACTCTACACTGCACATTCTTATTGCCGTTGCTGTGGTCCAGGACTGGCTACTTTTCCAATTAGATGTCAAAAATGCTTTCTTGCATGGAAATTTGCAGAAGGAAGTATATATACAGCAACCACCAGGGTTTGCTGCTGAGGGGGAGTCCAGTATGGTGTGTAAACTCCACAAGGCCATATATGGCCTTAAACATAGTCTAAAGGCTTGGTTCCAGAAGCTCTCGTAGTTGATTGAACAACAATGCTTCGTCAGATCCACTGCAGATCATTCTCTTTTTGTTAAGAGAACCCAGAAAGGCACAGTTGCTATTTTGGCCTATGTGGATGATATTACTGTTACATGAAGTGATATTCAGGGTATTCTGGCAGCTAAGGATTTTCTTGGACAACAGTTTGTGACCAAGGATCTTGGCAAGCTGTGGTATTTTCTTGGCCTAGAATTTGCAAGAAATCAATAGGGAATGGTAATGACGCAAAGAAAATACGTCATTGATCTTCTGTCTGAGACATGTATGACAATATGTAGACCTGCTACTACTCCAATGGATCCCAATGTGAGGCTATATGATGATGACTCTGCGGAGGTTGATAAGAGACAGTACAGAGAGCTGGTAGGAAAGCTATTATATGTCACTATTACCAGACTTGATATATCATTTGCTATCAGCAGGGTCAACCAGTTTATGGAGCAGCCTAGGCGGGCTCACATGGATGCAGTCAACATGATCTTGAGGTATCTCAAGTCTTCTCCAGGAGCAGGGCTTCTATTCAGGAGAGACACGTCTCTTGCAGTGTCGGAATGTGCGGATGCAGACTATGTGGGGTGTCCGAAGGACATGAAGTCTACTTCAGGCTTCATTGTGTTTGTGGAAAACTCATTGGTTTCATGGAAGAGCAAGAAACAGACGGTTGTGGCCAGATCCAACACGGAATCCAAGTATAGGACCATGACCCAAGGAAGTACAGAAATGATGTGGGTTAAGTCTGTTCTGACTGACCTAACTATTGGGCTGCCTCTTCCTATGCACCTTAAATGTGATAACCAAGCTGCTCTATTCATAGCTAATAATCCTGCTTTTCATGAAAGAACAAAGCACATTAAGGTTGACTGCCACTACACCCGTGATTTGATTCAAAAGGGGTTCATATTCATTTCTCATGTTGCTTCAGGCGATCAGATTGCCGACATGTTTACTAAAGCTCTTGCAAAGGGGCCTTTTCACCGTTGTTGTTCCAAGCTGAGCATGATAGATATATATGCTCCAGCTTGAGGGGGAGTGTTGAGATATTTATGTCTCTTTATTACTATCTTGTTATTTTCTTTTTACGTTGTCTCTTTATGTAATTTTTCCCTAGAGATTTTCTCCTATATAAGAGAGCTCTAGGGCTAAGGTAATGGTATCCCTTTTCATTTCAATCAGCCTCATCTTGGATGTTTCTGGTTCATTATTTTTTTTGTGTCTTCTTCTCATAGGCATAAGGATTGCAATGTGAGAAGGGTCCAAAGACATCGTTCAATGCCCTTAGTGGATGTATCATTAGAGAAAATTTAGAGAGTCGACTCCCTCATACCATAGACCTCAGAAGACAAGCGAGCATAATGAAGAGAAGAAAGAAGCAGTGTTGTAGTAGAAAGCCTGTGTTATGCCGTGTCCGAATATTGATGATTTCTTGGTTGGTGCATACCCATGGGTATGAACGGTATGGAATTGACATCTAAATGCATTAGGCAGAATTTTGGTCAGTCATTGTGAGGGGGCTTGGAGGTAATGGATGGAGTATAGCTTGGTGTCTATGGACTTTTTGAAGGTGAGGTTTAGAGGCTCACAGAGAACAATGGAACTTAGACCAGTGTTCATGAATCCCTTTGCATGAACTACATACACGACCACATATGACTATGCGGTAGGTGGGCGAACCACATTCTCTATGCAGTGCTTTATGCGGTTTGCACCATATATTTGGTCGGCATAGCCACATAATCAATCGCATTGACTGCATATTCGATATGTATTCTTTATTCTTGATTAGAGTTGATGTATAACTTAGAAATACTTTTTTATTAGTATATTTAATAACTTGTATTGAAGAGAATAATGCTTACATATTTCATGTTTGCATCATTTTATTATCAAAATTTAAGTTAATTATACGATATTTCCTTAACTTGTATTTAGAATCTTGAAAATTTCTCTTTATTCAGAAAAATGAAGTACTTTAATGAATTACCATTTATTTTAAATTTAAAAATTTAAACCGCATAAAATCTTATAGTCCCCTGCTTATTCCACCCATACCGCATAATTGCTAATGCGGTGACCTATCGGAACAAATCTGCATACCACATTCGTGAACCTTGACTGTGACGGGGTTTTTATGGTCTTTCAAACATCACAGTAGTTGGAGGGTTCCTTGGATATAATTGCATGTAAGCTTGGATTGATAGTTTGTACCGATCGTTCATTTACATATTTGAATTGCTCTGCTGAAGTGATACATCTTCCAAGTTTACCCGTTGAGGGATTTCCTTGTTGGTCCATGAAATCGGGTTAAGATCTATATACAACCAGGTCAATAAAGTCAAACCTTGGGTTCTTGGGCTTCGGTTCGAGTATGTGCTATGTTCCCATTCCCTTGATTCACCCCATGGGAGTAGAATGCTTGTTGGTACCTCCTTCTAACCTTCCTTCTCTGGCAAACTTCATCCACATGTGGTCGATGAAGCATGATATTGCAAACAAGTTCTTTTTTGATGTCTGGGATCAGGTTTGACATTGCTTCTACATCATTGGTCAAGGGATTCTCTAGGGCAATTCGAGGAAGATAGTGATTTCTTTGTCGGTTTGGATGTTGATGGTTTCCCACTAGTCTAAACTGTCGCCCATGCTCGTTTGAAGAAAATCGGGAGTGGTTAGAGCCTTCAACCACGATGACACCTAGATTGTGGTGCTCCACCCTCGCATGGACGTTGCCATACCGTCATTCGACACTTCTAAGATACTCGGCAAACCCATCTCATGTGTATTAGATCCACATTCGAAATATAAAGTGACTAGAGAAAAGCAATGAAATTTACTCCATTCATTCTCATTAGCATAACCAGAAAGATATTAATGTCCATAAGAGATATATATACGTACAAGTATACAACTATTGCTACATGCTCTCAAAATATACTTATACCTCTCAATCATTGTCTCCCAAAGTACAATATGGAAACAAAGGTGATTGCACACAAGACGTACCCTGTCTAGTGTATGTCAGTGAAGGTAAAGCTTGGACAATCACTATTGTTACTAATATGATTGCTCATGTACACATGTTGGATAAACACAAAAGGGTAACACCGCGAGTAACTGCTCAGAAATGCTGCTAACACTAACAACTAGTGTAAGGGTAACAAGAGTGTGTAAGATCTCTCAGGATGCACATACACTCACTCTGAAGCGAACCTATACAAGGCATATCTCATCTTACATCAAGTCGTACGTCCGACATGTGTATTCAAATTCTTTGATTATTATAACGTGCTGTCATCCATCACAATACGTGCCTACGTCCACTACACATTGGTAGTAGTGTAGTTCACGAGTAAGTGCTCTCAAGTCATTTTTCATCAATCCTTATGTTATACAATTAGGTAAAAGCTCTTGAAATATATCTATTTTTCTCTGGACAAGAAATCGATTTGTCGCTCTCCTTCATTTACACATCTAATAACTCCCGTCATTATGCTAATACTTGGAAAACTAGTTGAAGCAGTCAAACACCAATCGATGCTTAAATTCTAACCTCATGTGTGAAAGTAAAACTTAGACTACCAACCATGTTACGTGGCACCAAACTCTGTCGATAAAGAAATCCAATGGTCCCATTGCCCCACATTCTAGGCCATTGTGCGAGGATCTCGCACACCTCCAAGAAACTCCAGGCGACCTCATTTACCACACACGCAGACCTGATCACACCTCCATGCGGTGCAATCTAGGTCCCTGACGGTGCTACTCCGACGTATGACTACAAGCAGTAGATCTCGTTCACACCACCCACCATATTTCCTTCATGCATAGCAGCCTACAGACCATGGAATCGTCTTTGACGACAGTTGCTCCATCTCCATGGCAGAAATAACAAATTTTAAAAAATGCGAGGGGAGAGAGATATGGGTTGTGGATGTACAACAACAACATCGGGCATCGAGTGCAACCCACCACCCAACTCGTCTGTTGGACTCGATACCTCCTAAGTTTCTAACTCAGGGATCGCGATTAGAGATGAGCATAGGCCGGGCCCTGAAGGGCCTAGGCCCAAGCCTATCGACCCAATTTTCATGGGCCGAGCTTGGGCTGGGCCGACCAGTCTTGTTTTTTCCCCTCCCTGGCAGGCAGAGGAGGGGCTTAGTGGAGCGGGCGGCTAGCGCTGCAAAGGGGTGGAAGATTTGTGGTTGGGGGTTGTCTAGGATGCGATGAAGGAGGGGAAACAAGGAAATGTGGGTGACGGAGAGGGTCGTATGGTGACTGCGAGCGGCATGAATGGAGTGGTGGTGAGTTTGCTGGGCGACAGGCAGAGGAGGGGCTTGGAGGAGCAAGGGGCTGGCATGACAAAGGGGCGGAGGAGATGTGACCGAGGACGTGCTTGGCGGAGTGGGCCTAGCAGGGTGCTGGCGCGAAGGAGGAGCAAAGGGGTCTCCACTGGGGGTCGGTTAGGGTGTAACGAGGGAGGGGAAACATGGAGTTCGGGCGAGAGTGGGACGGGAAGAATGAGGGAGGGCTCAAGTCTGTATGTTTTGCGTGGCATGTGAAGGTTCTTCGGGCCAACATTACAGGTGGTTATCAGGTCGGGCTCGTGGGCTAGATGGTCTGGGTTGAGCCAAGCCGAGCCCGACCCAAAAAAAATTTGGGCCTAAGAATTTGGCCCAAGCCCGAACCATTTCTATTTTGGGCTTGGGCAGGATCGGGTTATATGGGCTAGGCTTCAGGCTAGACTGGGCCAGCCGGACCCAGTGTCCATCCATAATCATGGTATATGCTCATCCCATGAGACACCTATATCCATCTACGTGCACTACACATGCAATATATCCATGTAAAAGGCGAAAGTCCATGGGAAGATTTACGTAGGAGGTACAAACATCCACATTATTGCTAGCAACTTGTTAGACATTTGATTGGTATTTATACACGCAATGTAACACAATATACTCACTTATGAGGCTCACCCCGTGGTATTATTTCATTTCATAAGAAGCTGAACACTTTCCCTTTATATTTAATCCACGAGATTGTCATTTTAATCATAAAACATCTAATTGTTTTTTATCACCCCTTCCCATGATTCTCTACTGATTTTTTTTATCATTTTTCATGGTAAAAAATTCGATCTATAATTTCTAATTTGGGTCCAACAAGTCAACTGATCGATCATTCCGGTTGGGCTGATCGATCATTAACTGATCTATTAGCCTGGTTGACTGATCAATTGATTCCTATCTAGTAGCCAAACCTAATCGATCAATCATGTTGACGTGATCTATTGGTTTGAAACTTTTTGGCACATATTTGAATATGATTTTGTGCATTCATTCCTCTCATTGCTGTCATCGCAATGGTATGCTTTCTCTCAAAAAAAATCGCAATGGTATGCTGTACGTAAAAATCCAATACATGGAACTCCCAGAAATGAGAAAAATGCCGAGCAATCATTTATCATCAAAATCCTAACAAGTATAAGAAAACAATTATTTGAGTTTTGCATACACATAGTTTCAATAAATTGTATGAATCCAACAACAAGAGGATAAATCCGTTGCCTTCGAGGACATTCCCTCGTGGTTTCCTCCCCTATGGAAATCTGTCTCCTCTGAGGACTTTCCCGCAGGATCTCCTCCTGCAAGGAAATATCATTTATGGCATGCCACATGCAATGACTACGCTCGCACACTAATGGCCTCTATAAGTTCTCCACAATGGCGCCCTTGGGCTATCGATCGGGCAGACTTTTGGAACAACAACAACGATGCTCCGGCGAAGATTACGATGACCCGACAGAGTTCGAGTGAGGTGGATGAGATGGGAAGCTTCTTTGCAGTCCAACCAACTATTTACAGGGGTTGGGCTTAATTGGATCCTGTGCGGATCCTTAATTGGATCTCGACCTGTATGCACTAAAACATGCGAATCTTGAACTCCCAAACTTGGATTTCTACGTTGTTGGACTCATAAGAAAAGTCTCGATGAGCTCTACACAATAAATTGATCACTTGTCCCATTTTGAATAGCATGTACTCTCCAGATTTAAAAAACATGGACTTTTACATTATAAAAATCTTTAAGGAAGTCTTATCTCCGAGAATCAGGGTTTAACCTCCTATTGTGGACTCATATCCTGTATTGCGGCATAAAAGTATTAAAGAGAGCTATTGTTGCAATAGTTGCATGAGTAGATTGATTAGTTTGTCCGACTATGATATTCGGTGGGGTGACTAGTTAGAATAACTTTGGCCGGCTATCAAAAGACAATATATTATTATTATTTGATTTTTATACTTTTATTAAATCTAAACTAAAAGTTAGATATGCATAGTTTGATTAAAATTCCACATATACTTATATCTTGCTAATTACTTACCATATATGTTTGAATATATAGAATTATATATGTTAGACATAACTTTTATATTTAAAATATTTAAGAATACATAACTGAATATTTCTGATTAGTCACTTGAATGCCATATATTCTTTATTCAGTGACCCTTCCAAGTGAATCCAGAATACCGACTTTTGCGACACTTAGAGTGCGAAACTCATAAAAATCTTATAGAAAATTGAACTAGGATTTCGGATTCGTGCCTTTAAAGTGGTGAGGGTCCTTGTTTCATGTTCACCCCAGGTTCCCATGCTGTTTACTCAACATTCTGACTCTACCATAGAACTTTGGCTGATGGAATCTTCTTCTGCCTCATCTTCTTAACCACATCGTCCAAGATTTGCACAGGTGCCTCAACGAAGGAAATATTGGGTCGATTGACAAGTCCTCGTAGTAGATCACATATCTGCAATCTCTAATATACTTCCATAGATTGGACATGTGGAACACATCATGCACACCAACCATGTGTGGGGAAAGTGTTATTTTGTATGCCCTCTTTCCGATACAAGCCATAATCTCGAACGAGCTATGAAATTGTGGTGCGAACTCGCCCTTGATATCGAATCTTTGGAAGCCCTATCATTGGAGGTACCTTTATGAAAACAAAATCCTGGCCTCGAATCAAGGTCTCGATGTTTTTGGTCGGTGTAGCTCTTTTGATGGCTTTGTATGGTCAACAACTTGTTAACGGTTGTCTCTATAGCCCTTGTGGTCTCCTCGATGATTTGGATAGTATATATTTCTTTGTCGCCCACTTTCTGCAAGCACAATGGCGTTGTGTATCTCAATCTTGTAGAAGTTCGTAATTGATATACAATCTGTTGTGTTACTAACTAAGAAATAATCAACAGTTAGATGACTAATTAGATTTAGTCAAATTCTACTTGATTTTATATGTTTTAATTATTTTAAATATATAAATCATTTTTATACACACATTCTTATATATCTACATAGATTTAGTCATTTTCAATAATATCATAATAAAATTATAAAAGAACTTGAAATCATGGAAGGCCGTATTGATATCGATATCATATCGGTCCGCAAGGAAATGGATATATCGGGATATATCGACGATATGTCGACGATATCGGTGGAAATGTCGAAAATGGCTCAAAAAAGCCAATTTTTTGCCATTTTTTCAGAAATTAAGATCATCCAAGATATTAGAACAACAAATAACCTATAAATACACACTTACATCACACATATCGATTATTTATACACCATATATCGCACATATCGGTATCGCTGGTGTCGCACATATCGGTCGTGTCGATGTTAATTACTTAATGTTGATTCTTGACTTATGAATATTGGAAATGGATTCCATTCAAGTTATTATAAGTTTGTAACATGAAATACTACAAATATACACCTCATAACACACATAGATAATTTATGAGGACTATGGTCCTTAAACTTCACATATCGGTCATATCGATGGGAATTTACGAGACAATCATTGTTTAGCAATTGGCAAAAAGATTTATGATTTATCTATATAAAAGCTACAAGTACAACAACAAATGACTAATATCCAAATCAAGTTGACAATGTAAAAAGAGATGACCTAGGCTAGCCTAAAACCAAGAGTTTCGCGGTGGATCTGCATTGCCCCCCCTTCCTTGTTGTCTCTAATAATGCATCGCAGATTCAATGAACTCGCAGTAGTTCTCCCATGTCATGTACGAGTACATGGCCTTGTAATCCATCACATACTGCCTGTATTGGTGGTCATCGATGCCTATGAGTATCCCGAGACGAGGATAAGCAGCACTAGATCCAGTATCACGAGTGGCACGAGGAGGCCGCGAGCTACTAGCTTGAGATCCTCGGGACGACGACGATGGAGTAGGAGAAGATGTTTGCGGAGGAGGAGGACCTGGAAGAGGAGCGAAATACTCTGGGAAGAAACCAAAACTGTCATCACCAAAGAAGCTGCCCTGGCTGAGCTGGGTCTGCTCGGGTTGGCTACCTTGGTAGTTCTCCTCACCTCTGTAGCTGCTATATCCTCCATACCCACTGTTGTAGCTGCTATATCCATAAGATGGAGGAGTATACGCCTGAGGAGGAGGAGGAGGTCCAAGCGGAGGAGCAGGAAAATATTCAGGGAAGACCCCAAATGATCTCTCATCTTGGGAGGATCCATATCCACGGTATGGGCTGTCAATGTCCATGGAACCTACAGATAATATCAAATCCGACATGTAGCTATCTGTAGGATGATGGCCACGTCGTCCATATGCATCATAATCCATAGGTCCTGGACTCGGACTTGGGACAAACTGCCCATGTATGTTTCCATGTCGTTCCCTGTATTCCTGCTCTGACTCGAATCTTCTATCATCACGTGGTCCACGACCACCTGACCCCCCTAAATATGTCTCCCCGTCACCTGATCCACTACGGCCAGCAACATCATCATCATCATCACTCCCACTGTCATATTTTGATTTGGATTTGGATTTCGATCCAGTAGAGAGGATGTCGTCCACAATCGCATCAAGTTCCACCCCTCCAACAGGGTCCTTGATGCGCCCAGATCTGGCCATGTAGTCGCCAACATTTGCTCCCATTTATTGGCTTATATTCTCGTTCGGCCTTCCTCCCGGTTGATCTAGCAATGGAGCACCGTTGGAATCCAACCACCTCTGCAGAATATCTTCATCTGCATCGTCATCGTGCATCTTGAAAATATATGCAACATCGATGGGGTATGTGTAGTCCTCTCTGTCATGCCCCTCTCTTGCATGTTTCATTTTCAACCTCAAGTTGTAATGCACGAAAACAATATCGTGGAGTCGTTGTTCTCCCAACTTGTTCCGTCTCCTCGAATGGATCAAGTTGAACGTGCTCCAATTTCTTTCACAACCACCGACAGATGCTGTTTGGGACAATACTTTCACTGCCACTTTGCGGAGGTTGGGAGCTTCCATCCCATACAGTAACCACCATTCGGCTGCGTGAAAATCAAAAGAGATAAATCATAATTCAATAATAGTCAAATAGTTTGTTACACATGTCAAATGTCAATCAATAGACTTAGTATTTACCAGGAATAGTACTGCCGCGTCCATTCACCGCGTTCACCCTTCCGAAAGAACCCAATGCATCCCTAAAGTATTTAATCTGCACATTAATCGAAACTTTACTGTGCTAGTATGGTTTGTGCCTCATAATAGATTGTACATTATACAAGCATTCTAATGGGACTCTTACCTCATTCATGCACGAGGTTTGTGCCCTCTCGTCCTTGACGAGCTTTTCAACAACAACTTGTACGATTGCTAGAAGGTCAGCATTTGTACCAAGACTGTTCTTGTATTGGTACTTCGGATTCAAGTAGTATGCTGTTGACGAACAAATTTTAATAATCCAAAACAAAAGTACATGCTTACGGAAATGGATTAGAAAATCTAAATGGATAATAAAACGTACCAGCCTTGTGAAGAGGATGTGAGAGCATCTTGGACCATCGTTCGTCTATGATGTCCAACCATGCTTTATATCCTCTCCCAACTTCTTCTCTAACCTTCTCCCTCATGCATCGCATTGCCTCGTAGATGACTCCCATAGTTGGCTTCTTATCCCCATCTACGATACGCAATGCAGAAACATGTTCCATTATTTTCGTGACCCTTGTCACGCCATCCCAGAAATGGTGATCATTGATGATTGTCTCCACTCTCCTTCCTACTTCAGTTCGAGCTTCTGTGTTCTCGAACCACTCACCTTGGCAGCACATGGTCTTCAACCCTACCTTGTGCTGTTTGAGGCTTTGCAACGCTATAAAATTGGTTGCAAAGCGTGTGATCCCAGTCCTCACCAATTCACCATTGCATGTCCGCCTCATCAACGCCAACACTTTGGAATGGTTGTAAATGAACGTCGTGATCGTCTGTGCTTGTTCCATCACCTTCATGACGAGCTTCCTCTTGGCGAAGTCCTTCAGAATCAGGTCTATACAATGTCAACACACGGTGTCCAAAAAATGCCGTAGCTGCTAGACTTCATTATTGTTTCTCCTGCTTTCTTAAAGTTGCTGCCGTTGTCCGTGACAATCTGTAAAATGTTCTCTTTCCCAATGTCCTTAATGAAATCCTTCAGCAACTTCAGCAGGTACTTGTAGTCCTTGACCTGTTCAGAAGCATCGACAGATTTAAGGAAAATTGTCTTACCGTCGCAGTAAACGAGGAAGTTGATGATCTGCTTCCTTGTATAACTTCTCCAGTTATCACACATTAGCGTCACACCGTATTCTGGCCATCTCTTCCTCAGGTCCGAGATGTACTCATTCATCTCCTCCTTCTCTTGCGCAAGATACTTGTTCATCAACTCTTTGGCACTTGGAGCCTTTACTCCTGTTCCAGCTGCGACGATCTCATCAATGGCATGCTGTAAGAAAGGTCCACTAGCGACATGAGCTGGTATGCTCTCCCCAAAGAAGAGCTTGCCGATGGCCCTGCCCACTCTCTCGCGGGCGTTGGTGAACATCCCCTTCACCGTCTTCTGCTTCGGGTCTTTGCTTGGCTTGTACTGCATGGACCCACTCCTCCTCAAGAATGGTTCTAGTCCCTTCCCCTTATGCTTCTTAGTGGGTGGTGGTACTGGTGCACCTCCACTGCCACCAGCACCGGGGAAGCCGCCGCGTGCACCAGCGAGTTCTCTCCTCTCAAGCTCGCTCCTCATGAACTCTTTTGTCACCCGCCTGTACGCCCTCCTCTCCGCTTCAGTCTGAACGTCATCAGGGTAGACAAAATCCTCGTCGTCTGAATCCGAGAGGACATTGAACTCCTTCTCGAACATCAACTCCTTGAACTGTTCATCCCGTCTCGACCTCTCCACACCCTTCTCCTTTTTCCCCTCCATGCTGGCCTTCACCAAGTCCCTCACGTCTTTTGGACATCGAGTGCACTTGGCAACATTTTTATTGCTGCCAACAAGGTGATGTTTCAGTCTAGTAATACCCCCTCCTCCGAGTTGCTTGCCACAGAAATTGCATTGTGGTTTCGATTTGTTGCCATATGGAGCGGTGGCATACTTCCAACCAATCTCTCCACTCTCGAAATCCATCTGTCTACGAGAACCATCAGAGTCTGAACCGGAGTGTGCCATGATCTTGAATCCTTGAGAGCTGAAAAACACAGAAAAAATTCAAAAGGCCCAAATTTCAACACCAAAATATTCAATAATATAAGGGGTTTTGGTGTTAATTGAACCTCAATTTCAGATCTGATAACTACCTCTTAAATCCATGTTTTCTCAAATCAAAATTTAGGCTTTTGGCGTCAATTAAACATCAATTTCAGATCTGAAATATTGATCCTGAATCCATGGTTTAACAAATCAAAAGTAAGGGGTTTCGGTGTCAATTAAACATCATTTTCAGATCTGATAATTACCTCTTAAATCCATGTCTTCTCAACTCGAAATTTAGGGCTTTTGGTGTTAATTGAACCTCAATTTCAGATCTGAAATTGAGCTCCTAAATCCATGGTTTAACAAGTTAAAAGTAAGGGCTTTTGGTGTTAATTGAACCTCAATTTCAGATCTGAAATTGAGCTCCTAAATCCATGGTTTAACAAATCAAAAGTACGGGTTTTGGTGTTAATTGAACCTCAATTTCAGATCTGATAACTACCTCTTAAATCCATGTTTTCTCAAATCGAAATTTAAGCTTTTGGTGTCAATTGAACCTCAATTTCAGATCCGAAATTGAGCTCCTAAATCCATGGTTTAACAAATCAAAAGTAAGGGGTTTTGGTGTCAATTAAACATCATTTTCAGATCTGATAATTACCTCTTAAATCCATGTCTTCTCAACTCGAAATTTAGGGCTTTTGGTGTTAATTGAACCTCAATTTCAGATCTGAAATTGAACTCCTAAATCCATGGTTTAACAAGTTAAAAGTAAGGGCTTTTGGTGTTAATTGAACCTCAATTTCAGATCTGAAATTGAGCTCCTAAATCCATGGTTTAACAAATCAAAAGTAAGGGGTTTTGATGTTAATTGAACCTCAATTTCAGATCTGATAACTACCTCTTAAATTCATGTTTTCTCAAATCGAAATTTAGGCTTTTGGTGTCAATTAAACATCAATTTCAGATCTGAAATTGAGCTCCTAAATCCATGGCTTAACAGATCAAAAGTAAGGGGTTTTGGTGTCAATTAAACATCATTTTCAGATCTGATAACCTCTTAAATCCATGTCTTCTCAACTCGAAATTTAGGGCTTTTGGTGTTAATTGAACCTCAATTTCAGATCTGAAATTGAGCTCCTAAATCCATGGTTTAACAAGTTAAAAGTAAGGGGTTTTGGTGTTAATTGAACCTCAATTTCAGATCTGAAATTGAGCTCCTAAATCCATGGTTTAACAAATTAAAAGTAAGGGGTTTTGGTGTTAATTGAACCTCAATTTCATATCTGATAACTACCTCTTGAATCCATGTTTTATCAAATCGAAATTTAGGCTTTTGGTGTCAGTAAACATCAATTTCAGATCTGAAATCGAGCTTCTAAATCCATGGTTTAAGTTTTAACAACCTCTACAAAACCCCAATCTTTTCACATACAAAAATCAGATTCAATTATTCAAACTGTGATCACTAATTAAGATAACAAAACCCCTACCAAAATTTGAAAATTACCACACTAATTAAGAATTTAAGACAAGCTAATAAAAATCATACCTCAAACGCTTGGAGGAAGAAAGAATTCAAGGTAACGGCCTTGGAGATGAATAATTTGAGGCTATGGTGTGTGGGACGATATGGGTGATATGCCCATTATATAGCCAAATGCCACCGACACAAAGATGCCCTTTGGACCAGGCCAATTCAGCAAGATGCCTCCCGTCGGCCGATATATCGCCGACACTCGATATATCGCCGATATATCGGCGATATATCGCCGACACACGGTATTTTGACATACAACCACATATCGATATCCCTCTCTCGTCGATACCGATGTATCGGCGATATATCGCCGATATATCGCGATATGACCTTCCATGCTTGAAATAAAAAAATAAATTAAAGAAGCTAGTTAAAAACAAAATGTTTGCTATAAAACAAGAGATAAGGTTTTAGATCGAATACAAAACGTCAAATCACAAACACTATTAACAAAAATAAATTATAATATCAACATACACTAGTCATCCTCATCAATATCATCATCATCATCATCCAAATCATGACCATCATCGTTATCACCTTCTCAATCTGAAGGAGTGCTATTAAGAATTTGAGGAGGGAATGCGGATGATAGAGGAAACACAGAGACTCGGGAGGAAGCTTAGGAGGCGACTGGGGATCAGAAGGTTGGGGAGGAGCTCGACGTTAGCTTGCAGCCCGCAAGGCCAAGGAATCAACATTTAAAGGGAGACATTGGGAGACGAAAGGTAGCTACCACCCATTGGATACCAACTAAAATCATTCTACTGCTTTCAATGTGCAAAAAAGGTTACTACGCCCACGACTGTAGGGGCAATCTCGACGTTAGCTTGCAACCCACAAGGCCAAGGAATCATCATTTAAAGGGAGGCATTGCGAGATGGAGGGCAACTACCACCCATTGGATACCAACTAAAACAAGTCTCCTGCTTTCAATGTGCCAAAAAAGGTTGCTACGCCTGCGACTGTGGATGCAAGCTCATTTGCTTCAGATGCAGAAAATCAGGACACCATCGGCTGGATTGTCGGATGGTAGGATTTTGGAGGACGGAGTCAGGGGGGAAAACGAGATTAGAGAGGTGTTGTCCTCAACGTTGGATAATAAGTAAAGTTGGACCCTAAACTGTACACACCTCAACAGTATGCGAGGGAGTCTCTTTCTTGGATGCTTTTGAGGCAAGCTTCAGACACGCATTTAAGGGTGATCGCATCATGCAAAACGACGGTTCTGTTTGGGTGTGAGGCATTGATCATGGCGAAACAAGAAGACTCCTCGGTGGTTTGGAGCTTGGTGTAGCATGGCGACGGCCTGGCTTGCGCGATGGTGGGCTTTTAGTTGGGCGACTAGTTAAGGTGTCGGTGCATGGCCTCTCGCCTAGGGTCCATGACCTAAAGAGCATTAACAACATTATAGAACTATGAATTTCCCTTGGCGGTGACCCCCAAAAGGGGGGGTTCACCTGTACTTTTACTAAAAAAACAACATTATAGAACCGTTCAACAGCTTGGTGGAGATCTGTTCTTCGGGTCTCCTTCTGGGCGAATTGTATGACGTTGTGGTTCCTTCTTTCTTCGGCGTGGCTTTTCTCTTCCAATTCGGTCTATTCTCATCATAGGCCATTCTAGTTTCGACATGGAGGTGACATATCTTCAGAATCCTACCTTGTCAGACGATTCCTGTTGCGACAACGGTCGTCGAAAAGTCGAGAGGCCGCATAAAGTTGAATCATCGCAGCCCGGGCAGGCATTGTTGGCAAATGATCGGTTCCATGACATTCATATGTGGGAAGTTCCAGAGCCCCCTTATTTCGAGGTGGATTCAATCAAAGTGTCATGTGCAACGTCCTCTCCCTCAGTTGGTCGCTACTATTTATTCAGATCTTCGAAGCAGGGTTCGGGACCGCATGGTTTGGATCCCTCCTCTCTCGATCCGCTAATTTGGGCAGTTCCGGGAGGTATACCTGATTCACGAAGCAGGTCCAGATCCGTGAACCTTTCTCGTTGGTGGTCGAAGGCAATCGTGCATCTCCTTTTCGGGTGTTGGTAGAATAAACAAGGGAAGAAGGACATCTTGCACGTCGATGGTGAGGCCACCCAACTTCCCTGTGGACGCAACAGAGGTCGCACTCCTGCAAGAGGGAACCTTGGGGACATGAAAAGAAAGAGGTTGAAGTTGGGGACATAGGGTTTGAAGACCTAGGTTCGAGTAGAGGGGTGAAGCTGCATGCCACTATGACCTCGACTGTACCTCCTGCGGGGAATGCGGAGACCCATGAGTCACAGGGAGATGGGCATGTGAAGCCGGGTGCGGCACGACTGGATCTTGATGCTGATGAGATTTCCACCCTGATCTTTGGCTGCAGTTGTCGTCTTCGTGGTGGGGGGATGCCAAACCCTCTTCCTTATGAAGGTCATGACGTGGAATGTTAGGGGCCTGGGCAGCCCAGAATAGAGGGAGGTGGTGGCTAGGTTACTCCGGGAATGGAAGGTCGACATCACCCTCTTCCAATAAACAAAGTTGGACTGGTGTGATATTGCATGCATGCGTAGTTTGTAGGGGAGGTCCAGAATTCCCAACTGGGTGGCAGGAGACGCGGTTGGGAGTGCTGGAGGCATTCTCATTGGGTAGAATGATGAATCTTTCTAATGTGTGGATTCCCTGGTCGATGCAAGGGTGGTATCATTTTTGCTTTGCAGGAAAGTGGATGATTTCAGCTTTGTGGTATCTTATGTATACGGTATGCCGTCTCCCGCTCATAAAGAAGTGATTTGGCTTGAACTGAGGAAGACGAGGCTGCGGGGGGTTGTATGAGGGTGGCTGCTCGAACGTGATTCTTGGATACTCCCAGGGTTTTTTGGAGGTGATTTTAATTGTATGTTTTTGGCATTGGACAGGCCAGGGGAGATGTGAGGAAGAGATCCTGGATCTGATAACTACTGGATTATGTTGAGAGAGCTCCAACTGGAAATTATGGACGCGGGAAACTGAAAATACACGTGGAGAAGCACTCCATCTTGTTCACAGATCGAGCAGTTTTTGGTGTCAGTTGAGCTGTTTCATCGCTTTCATCTAGTGGAGGTTCGTGTTTTGCCTTGATCCAGATCGGATAGACACTCCTCCTTTAGTAACACCTACATCATTATCCGTATCTGACCGTTTTCTTCTCTATTGCCACCCCTTCACTGCCAATTTTAAGGATGAAGCCATCATGATTTGCATGAACAAACATCGCTTGCTTGTGTGGTCACTGCATGACTTCAAACAATACCTTTCTCGATATTCCCTTGCCCACTGAGCAACCATCATTGTGCAGTCAAATCCCCTCATTTTCATAGCTGCTCACTGGATTCCCTCAACTCTTGGATATCGTTGTTGTCTCTCACCCCCCTAGGACCGCCAATGATGCTCGTGCCCTCTACCTTCCCGACTAACATATCCCTCCATTTAGCACCTTGCCTCAACTCTCTAAAGTTTTGGAATTTTTATCGTGTTTGCTTGCAGGTGAGGAAAATGAAGGCAACAAAACGGGACTATTACAAGAGCCCCTGGAAATAAAAACAAATTCCAAGGGACTCCGAATAGAAAAAATGGCTAAAACATCTCTGTGATACGGATTTTTCTTGATTAAGAAGTTTCACAATATTACAAAAGAATTGCGTACAAGATCCTGAATTTATTTCAATTAAAAAGATTCTGCATTCTACAACTTATCTAATGGTTCCTGAACTACAAGTTTGTTAATGGAACCAAAAGTTCAATTATTGCGTGCTGATGGAAGTAATCCGGAGATAAGTTTTCAAAGCAAAAAGAGGAATCAGGTCAAAATTAGGGATTTATTGGTTGTTATTATATTTTGAGTCCACTGTTAGTATTTATTTTATCTTATATACACCGACATAAATTTCAGATACCGTTATAGTATAGATAATTTATTTTTATTTAATTTAGTTGTTTTTAGGAACTTAGCATGTGGTTGGTTTTTAACTTGCCATTCTCGATCTCGGGCTCGAGTAAATGCGAAGAGTTGCGTTAGATAGCCGACAACCAACGTAAAACCGTCAAATCTTTCTACGTGGATTTAAGCAATCATTTGAATTCCAAAATAGATCCGAATGGATGCAAAGAATCCATGTAACCGATCCTACTTAATATGGGAGAAGGCTTTCTTGTTGTCCTTGTATAATCTTTTTATGAGTCAATTATGCTTTCATAGAATTTTCTTTATTTTTAATTCTTTTTAAATTACTCTCCCCCCGTATATAAAAGGGCTAGCATGGTTATGTGAGAGCGGATTAGATTTGAGAAATACAATTTAGAACATCGGCTGTCAAGGAGCGAAAGTTCATGTACATAACCCTCAAGTAAGCTGCACGAAAGTAGGATGAGAAAGGAGTTGGAGCGGGCCTTGCACCCATCAAATCTTTTCTTAGAGTCGGAAGCTCGAGTCTCTATCCCACCCTTGAGAAGTGCTAAGGGGAATCTCGAAAGTGAAGAAGACAACCTAGGAAAGTTCAGCCGAGCTCTTAACTGAACATGATGACTACTCTCCCAAAGGAGCGATGTAACATCCGGGTTTCAACAAACCCGAACTCGACCCGAATAAGGTCCGAATCATGGCATCAAATTTCAGCGAAATTCGGTCGAATATCGATATCCAGTCGAAATCGAAATTCGACCGAAATGACAGAAACGACCGAAATATGGGGGTGCTAGTACAAAAAATGTCCGAAATGACTGAAATTTCGGTCGAAATTTCACCGAAATTCCATCGAAATTCTGTTTTGGTCGATACCGAAATGGTGACCGAAACCGACATTTAAGGCCTTGGTCCAAATAACCCAATAAGGTTGTTGGTCAATACTAGACAACCTAAAATGATCAATTGATTGTGAATCAAAAGTCGTTCGGGCGAAATCGATCAAAAATCGGTCGCTTCGTAATGCGCGCCGTGAAAAAGTCGCGACGCAAATTCCGAAACCGCAAAACAAATCGAGACCGTCATTAGATCCGATTCAACGAAACAAGACCAATGGAATCGACCGTTTAACAATCGGAGGTCGTTTGATATTTTAAAACCGTAGAATTTAAACCCAAACCGAAAACCGTATCCGAAAATTTCGGGGTGTTCAAAACCCGATCAAAAGTATATCAATATTATACTCATTTTGATCGTCGTTGAGAAACAATTAAATCGAGATATTGCGCATCGAAATCCAATGCTAGGGTTACGAATACAGACAACTTTTGGATCTAAAAAAATTGGTAAAATAAATAAATATATATAATTTCTTGTTATACAATAGCAGACGGCTACTGTTCACTATATATATATAAAGAAATCCAGCAGTAAAAAAAAGGTTAAATTATTAGACTTAATTATCTGCCCAAAGTCTATAATAAATAAATTTTGATTTAACTTAACTACAACCCCAACGGACAACAGTTGGCACCTTCTGCCTTTACATGTGGCAGGAAATTAACATTCTCACCTTTTTATAAATACCATCATCAAGACTCTTCCCTCTTTCACTTATATTTTCCCTTCCACCTCTCTCCTTATTAACGACTCCCACGAGAGGTTCCTCCCCATTTCCCTTTGTCTTCTTATTTTGCCCATCACTCTCCCAAATTTCATCCGATCAGGAGATCTTGGAGCCCTACACTTGGCTGGAATTTCTGCAACAGGCATCAGGAAGTTCCTGGCCGTTGCATGCTTGAGAACCTCATCCTGGAGATCAAAAATTATAGAGTACAATCTCATACCTCTCCACTTGCTGCCATACATGAAATTTTGCCATACATAATCTATTCTATCTTTTTCTTGCTGCAAATTGTGTAAACTGGTACATTTCGATCTTAATTTATATATTCCAGAATTTCTAATTTCTGATCCTTATGTATGCTGTCATTTCATGTGAGATTGTGGGCTTATTATGTTTTTGAGTGGGATGAGAATCCTCATTTGCATATGCGTGGTTTTTTTTAGCCCGAGGCTTGCAAAGGTGTACACAGAAGATCTCATGGCACCACCTCCTGAATACATAAATTGATTATAGTTGTATTTAATCTTGTAAATCCTATGGATTATGTAATGTTTATACATATAAGGCTTTAGTTTTGAGAAGGTACAAGGATAATTGGCATCATAATCATAAAAGATAATCTGCAGTCTTAAAAGAATTTTTCTTCTATAAAAAAAATTTGAAATCCTTATTATTCAGTCCTAAAACATTTTTTTTATAATTTCATTATTGCTAAGTTCTAGTTGCTTTATGAAGAGCTGTGGTGACATTACTTTGGCAGGAATTTCACTGGTATACTATGATTGATATTGCTTACTAAGAATTAATATGTGATTTTCTCTTGACCTTGGATTTTGTATAATGAACCTCTATTTAGTTACAGGGTTTAAAATCACTGTATATGCTGAAATATTAAATTGGAATAACTAAACTATTATTTAATTTAAAGTATTGTTCTCTTCTTTGTTGAAGATCAATATATGTATATATAGTTGAAGGCATGAAATAATGGAGCAAAATAAAGTACCACACGGGTATAGCGGGATTACCATCAAATACAACATGTTATCAACATTATCTCAGATGGTTATATACATCAAATAAAAGAGGGATTTAGTTTGGTATTTTAAATAAATATATTCCCAAGAAGCCTCGTCAGATGTCTTTTATTTTAATCAGGTTATGGTCCGCCTTCTATCCTTATAATTGATCAGAATACTAAAAATCATGAGATCTCTGTTATTATATCTGATTTTGGTTATGGACTTCTATAAACAGTCATTGCTGGAGTTTCACTATGAACTTGCACTTATATGCTATAACTATGCAAGAAACAAGACATGGAAGTTTAATTAGAAAATCAATCAAAAATAATATTTATTATACTGTTATTAGGCAGTCCTACTTTCATCAGCATGATCACAAGCATTTCTAGAGACATTCTAAGATAATTATATGTACTAGAATTTCCTTTTAAAACCATCAAATAATTTCCAGAGATCTTAATATTCAATAATCTTCATTAATTGGTTCATTAGTATAAATAATAGTGTACTTAAATCTATTGTGTTAACCACACGAGAGGTTGAAATAAAAATGAGTAATTAAGTAAGAGAAAATTTTGGGAATAAGTCATTACTAATAATTATTATTGCCGGTCTGGTTACCCTTACACCTGACCGTGCGAGAGCGCGGTGACTCTCAACTGAGCGGAAGATAGGAAGCTCAGTCCGGGCAGCGACCGCCAAGTGCGCGGGTCTAGGATTCCAGTCCTTTCACAATTTTTACGCGAGCTCGCAGTGTTTTTACTCCTCGTTGGGATCTCGACTATAGACCAGTTCCGCTGACCCTTGTTTTAGGATACCCAAGCATGGGATCCTCGGTTTTTCAGTTTTACGTACGAGCTCGGTTGCCCGTACTAGTCGGGCTGTTTTTCTAGAGTGACTTTTCCAGGAAGTCTCTCTCACCCGTATCAGTGGCGTAGTTTGAGAGTAGACCTATCCCTCTATTGGACCGTCCTTCCAACTAGAGGGCGAGACGGAAGAGCCATTTGTAGGCTTCTTCACCGCTTGAGTTTACTTTCGCCAACAGACTTAGCGATTCTACATCCAGATCATCCATATCTATATCTATATCATCTAAAGTTACATTTGAGTCAATGGAAGTGAGATTTGGAGTGGTTAAAATCAAAAGTTGTATTGATAGAAAATGCCTACCTATTGAACTTGAGAATCAAGTAATCTATAAATATTTCTAATTCCATCTTTCACATCGACAAATCCACAGATTTGATACCTGGTCAATATATTATTAGATATATATACATATATGCATACTCCTATAATTATCAACATTTGATTACAAAATAAATATGTTAAATATGAAGAATGTTGGAATGATGGGTGCTTATGAGAAATATTTACAAGTCTGACAACCTTTTTACTTACGCAAGTAGATGTAAATTTTACTTGTTCTACCTTTCTACTTGCTCTCTTTTGCACATATTAAATGTCTATTATTTTTTTTATAAATTTTGGGAGGTACCAGCAACCGCTGATGCGTCTTCTTTCCTAAACATGTTTTGGCAGGCAAACAACCTGTTGATCAGTAGCCGTTCATGCTTACAGGAGACAGAGTATAAACCAGACGGTATGGTCTATTTTGTCTTAGTTTTTTATTCACATTATAAATGCTATCTCTTCTGTACTACATTTTGGGATATATAGTGTATACTGGAAGATTCTTGTACATGATGTAAAATAATATAGAAATTAACGAAATGAGATTTTGGTGTCATTTGCCTCTATTAGATTGTGGTTATGAATGTTAATGTCATATGTAGCTTCAAGCGTGAAAAATTTCCCCATAAATTATTCTTTTAATGCGATGTCAAATATATGGAACTTCTGCGAAATGTGTCGTTTATATATGGAATTTCTGCGAAATGTGTCGTAAACAGGTACCCGGATCCTCGGGGGTTCACATTTTTGGTATCAGAGCAGTGGTACCCCGATACATACATTCGCAGTATTTCAATTCCGATCGGATTAAGATCTCGGGTAGCGACAGTCTTCTGACTTGTCGTGAATCCGAGAAGGGAATTATGACATTCAGATTCAATCACCACAGTTGTCACCAATTTCATTAATTTTCATATTATATCCCAAAAAGAGAAAAGCATTTATGATAAATATCTGCCTATGGCATTCTTATGACTAATTATGGTTCTCATGCAGAGCCATGTCATCCCGACCAGGCCCTCGGATGTGATATGGAGGAGATAGTGTTTCTGCAATTCTATCTAAAGAAACTAGTAGTCTCAAAGCAAGGAAAATGTGTGTCGCTACAGAATCAAATAAAACATGGAAAGGTCGATAAGCGTAGTCAGGATGTGTGCTAGTTGGTTAGTCATCTCCTGGTCTGGTCAGTATAATATGGCTCTGCATAAGAACCATATTTAATCATAAAAATACCATTTGGAGATACCTATGATATATGCTTTTTCTCTTCTTGGGATATAATATGAAAATTAATGAAATTGGTGACATATGTGGTTATTGAATATGAATGTCATTTTTCCCTTCTCGGACTCACAACAAGTCGGAAGACTGCCGCTATCCGAGAACGTAATGCGATCAGAATTGAAATATTGCGAACGTGCGTATCGGGGTACCACTGCTCTGATACCAAAACTGTGAACCACTCAGGATCCGGGTACCCGTTTACGACACAATTTGCAATAATCCATTTATGACCTCGCATTAAAAGCATAGTTTTATGGGGAAATTTTTCGCAATGAATATATTTGTAAGTGACATTCGACATTCACATTCACAACCACAAGCTAATAAAGATAAATGTCACCAAGAATTTATTTCATTAACTTTCATTTCATTTTCAACCTGTACAATGTCTGAAAGTACATACAGTATATCCCAAAATCTGATTGAAGAGAAAAGAAGCATATAACATTAACAACCGAACAAAAACTGAGACAAAAAGAATAACATACCGTCTAGTATAGACCTTGTCTCTTGGAACCCTGTATAGCTACTGAACAACAGACTCCTTTCCTGCCATGCGTGCAAGGAAGAAAAGGAGTCACAATTGTGAATACAAACCCGTAGTTTAAAATAATTAACAAGTAATTTAATGTGCAAAAGAGAGCAAGTAGAAAGGTGGAATAAGCACTATTTACATCTACTTGCGCGAGTAAAAAGGTATTCAGGCTTGTAAGCATTTCTCATAAACTCTCATTATCCAAACACTTTTCATATTTAACATATTTATTTTGTAATTAAATGTTGATAAATTATAATTATAGGAGTATGCATATAAGTATATATCTCTATTATTATATTGACCAGATATCCAATCTGTGGATTTGTCGATGTGAAAGATGGAATATAAAATATTTATAGATTACTTGATTCCCAAGTTCAATAGGTAGGCATCCAATTCTTAATTTCAATTGTTTCATATATAACTCCAGATGATATAGATAAAGATCATGATTCTTGGTCTTGGAGATCATGTCGTGGAACTTGATGGCTACTTTCTTGTTATTGAGATCATGTCATGGTTTTCGATAATGGACTGATATGATGATGATGAATTTGATCCTTAATTCTATTTACTCCTTCTAAGTTAGTGGATAGTCTGTGGTCTTGGTCTGTGTGTAACCTCACAGTATGACTCTAAGGTATTTAAAAGTACCTTAGGGTTGGGGTGCATCCGTAGGCATGCGGTGTTGTATAATGCATCCTAACTAAGTTCCCAACACGTCCACTAACTTATAGGGTTTTTGAATCAGATTAAAGTCACTTCTAATCAACTAAATTTTAATTGTGATTTCCTCTAAACCTTCACTGTAACTCTCTCAGATGTACTCTCAATGATGTAGATATAGATGTAGATACGAATGATCTGGATGTAGAATCGCCGTCTGTTGGCGAAAGAAAACTCAAGCGGTGAAGAAGCCTGCAAATGGCTCTTCCGTCTCGCCCTCTAGTTGGAAGGACGGTCCAATAGAGGGATAGGTCTACTCCCCAACTACGCCACTGAGACGGGTGAGAGGGACTTCCCGGGAAGTCGCTCTAGAAAAGCAGCCCGACCGGTAACGGGCAACCGAGCTCGTATGTAAAACTGAAAACCAAGGATCCCCCGCCTGGGTATCCTAAAAGACAGGGTCAGCGGAACTGGTCTAAAGTCAGGATCCCAACGAGGCGTAAAAACACTGCGAGCTCGCGTAAAAACCGAAATGGGACTGGGATCCTAGACCCGCGCACTTGGCGGCCGCTGCCCTAACTGGGCTTCCTTTCTTCCGCCCAGTTGAGGGTCACCGCGCCCTCGCACGGTCAAGTGTAAAAGGTCATCATGACCGGCCAAATATCTGATATCACTGATCCGCCATCATACATGTTTGATTCCTCAATCCCTCCTTAATCTTCTATGTGTAGAGTCACAACTCATAATGATCTTAGAATCACTTGATGACTAAAAATAGTAGTCATGAGTAATTTAATCTGATACTGATTTGATTGCGACATCTATAGGAAAACGACGCTTCACTCATGATCTTCTGTGGAGAATTATCATACTAGTTGATTGGTTATAGTGGCATTGCCCATAGTTTATAGTGTTTGTGAAATATTTGATTTTCCATAATACACTTAAAATTTTAAAAAAATCTACACAGTATTTATACAGTATTTCAATTTCTATAATCATATTTCTTGAAAATCTAGACAGTACTTATATAGTATCTCATTCTCAGTATATATGATCATTTTTTTCTTGCTTATCTACTCACTTGTTCCTTCACTCTCCACGTGGTTAATCTTATAGATCTAGATCTCTTGGTCAACGATCTTATCGATACCATTTTGTGATTGGCTTAACAAGTCTAAGTCTTTGGTTATTTTAAATATATATAATTGATGAGGATAAATTGATGCACCTTTGATGCATCAACAATGGTTGATCAACATTTGTGCCCTCCTTTTCATGTTCATTTTATTCATATCCTTACCTAAGAAGCATGTCCTTATTCCCCTCATCTGTTTTTATAGCACTATACAACAAGGTTGCCCTTCATAAAACAACTCTAACTTCACAACATGGCCCTGTGTTCACACCTCTTCAGGGTTCAGTTCATTAATACTCCCTCAAACTAGAAATATAAACACAACCTTAATTATTTAATAAAGAAATTTACAATGTAATAACTTTTAAGTTTTGGAATTGAATTAGCCATGGTCGATTTAATAAATATCCTTTTTATCCAATCTGAGAAAAAGGGTCAACTTAAACAATATATATATATATATATATATATATATATATATAAGTTTCTACGTATCTTGCATGAAGACTTCTAAGGAACCTGGTGAAGTCTGATTTTATCGTGTTAGCAGAGAAGTTTATACTTGAAATCCGTGGAAATATAGTTCAATTTAAGAATCGTCAATCTGGACTTGAAATAGATGCACGTATACTTTTAGAAGTGTAATGTAATGTCATCCTTTAATTGCTCTTAAAAGATTATCCAGCTCAATTAGAAATTCGGAATTTGGTGATCAATGTAGAGTTCAGCCAGGTCACTATTGGATACACGAGACAATCAATAGGTCTTTTTATTCCAGGAACTATAATCCTGAGTATTTTGGTGATAGTATCCTTTGTCCTTAACCTAGAACAGTAGTTTGTCTCGACTGACTGTGAACTTATCTAATACAATGTAATAATGTATACATTTTTAAAAGGAAAATTTATTATTATTTAAGATTAGTTCTTACGCTACGTTGAACTAACAGAAGATATAACGTAGTCTTAAAACTCCCTTTATAACATGCACACTTTAAACAAATCTCTCAACCATTTACATTAAATGCTAAATAAATTTATTATTTCAGAATTCAACTCTCAACTCTACAGTTTTTTTTTTTAAAAACTTAAAATTTCTAGAACAGAACTTTAAACTTTAGAACATAACTTAAATTTTTAGAGGAGAACTTTAAATTCAATTCAAAATTTCAGGAAAAATGAGTATTATTACAAGATTGCCAGTCCCAAAATCCTTATCAAACAAGAATTTGATTGTGTAAACCCCATGCATGACAGCAAATGATGGGTAGGGGATGTACCTTGGAATGTCTCAAATTGGAGGAAGAGGAAGTCCCAAACAATTCTTGCATGCACAAGATTTGGACTGCACAACAGCAATGTTTCAGATTGTAGCACCTACAACTTGCAGGAGGGCTGGAATCTGGGCTTCCAACATGGGCTTCTGCTGCAGATTTTTGAAAGAAAAAGAAATCTGGGAGGTTTTCAGCAGGAAGGAGATGGAGGGAAGGCTGTAGTCGTTGGGGATTTGCCGTGGGATTGAGAGGCAAAGTCAAAATATGATAGGATATGTTGGTGTTATATAACCAAGGGAGGCTTTTGAAAACTTGACAAATGTGAATAGAAGATATCCAAGTGGAAGGAGGGCCACTCACGGCTGGACTGTATTAGAAAAGGTATTTATTTATATATATATTTACTGAAACAGTAACCACTGTCACCTTTTCAGATTAAATTTTATTCATTTATTTGTTTTAAGATATTTAAAGAAAAATGACCGTATGCGCACATCGAGCCTCCGATTTCGACACGCAATATTTCGATTTGATCGTCTTTCAACGACGATCAAAATGCGTATAATGTTGATATACTTTCGGTTGGGTTTTGAACCCCCGAAATTTTCGGATACGGATTTCGGTTTGAGGTTAAATTTTATGATTTTAAAATATCAAACGGCCTCCGATTGACGAACGGTCGATTCCGTTGGTCTTGTATCGTCGAATCGGATCTAATGACGGTCTCGGTTCGTTTCGCGGTTTCCGAATTTGCGTCGCAGCTTTTCACGGCGCGCATTACGAAGCGACCGATTTTTGGTCCATTTCACCCGAACAACTTTTGATTCACGATTAATTGATCGTTTTAAGTTGTTTAGTATTGACCGACAACGTTTTTGGGTTCATTAGACCCAAAATCGGACGAGTTCGGGTTTACTCAAATTCCCGGATGTTACAGTGCACACGAGTACTCAGCCATTCACAGGCACTGGTCCATTTTCACGTCCTACCAGCGGGCCAACATACCCTTGTTCGAGGGCACAGGTTCACCAGATGTTGCTGAGCAGTGGCTGAAGCGGGTGATGAAGGTGCTCAGGATGATTCACGCGCCACGAGACACGTGGCTATCCTTCATGGAGTATTCATTGACAGACTTTGCTGAGAGATGGTGGGATGCCGTAGTATCTGAGTTAGGTCGAGAGCTTACATGGGATGATTTCGAGACGAAGTTCAGAGCCCACTTCTTTTCTGCGAAGTGGAAGGAGTCCTAGCGTCGACTTTTTGTAGAGCTTCGTCAGGGACAGATGACAGACATAGATTACTTTAATGCAGAGCTGTCACGACATACCCGAGTATCTGGCGCATTTCCAGTGGAGAATCTGGAAAAGCTCATTGGCGGCATGCGAGAGGTGCAGGAGAAGCTGACTGGACTACACATCACATCCATATCCGAAGCTACCGATGCTGCGAAGAAGTTCGAGGACATCAGAGGGAGACGTTTCGGGAGCTCGTCTGGAGCAGCGCCTAGACCACGACGATCTTTTGGACCGATACGTCGACCATTTCAGCAGCAGAGGCCAGACATACGGTTCCGACCTACAGATTCGTTCTTCACGGGCAGTGCTCGCTCTTCTCCACCGACTACTTTAGGAGGAGCACTTGCTGGACGTGGCACATAGTCCGCTCGACCATCTGGGTCGCAGCGAGCAGACAGACCATCAGCCGGACCAGCTCGGAGCACAGACACAACTACTCCACCTACCAGACCAGTCTGGTGTTACCGATGTCACGAGTGGGGACTCTACCGCTCACAGTGTCCACAGGTTTCTGGTGAGCCTCAGCCACAACCTTCACAGTCGCAGCCTCAGGCACAACGTTCAGGGAGTTTCCGTGGTAGGAACTCCAACTTCAGGCGACCGCAGCAGAGACAGACGCAGAGTGTGGTAGGTTCCAGTGCCGCACCAGTCAGGCAGGGACAGTTACATGCAGTTACTGCGGAGCAGGCACGTTCAGCAGCTACTGTAGTGAAAGGTATGGTCTCAATCTTGGGCCGACCTTTCCATGTTTTATTTGATTCTGGTGCGACGCATTCTTTTCTTGCTTCGAGGCTACTTGCTTCTTTCGGGTAGAGTCGCAAAGACTCTTTCTTCCCCATATCACATCAGAGGGCCAAGTGGCCAGTTGTTTATTATTTCCCTGATAGTCAGGCACTTGCCCGTACTGATTGGCGGTAACGAGATGATCGCAGATTGTCTACTTCTGCAGCTTGATGAGTTCGACTTGATTTTAGGCATGAATTGGTTATCCGCTCATCATGCACTTGTTGATTGCTTTAGGAAGACAGTTGTCTTCAGGATTCCAGATCTACCTGAGTTTACTTTTGAGGGTACTATACATGACTCCACCATAGAGTACATTTCAGTGTTGCGAGCCCAACGACTTGTTAATCATGGTTGTGATTCATACCTTGCATTTGTGCGGGAAGTATCTGACCAGGAGCCGATGACACAAGATATCCGAGTAGTGTCAGAATATCCATACGTATTTCCTAATGAGCTACCAGGATTACCTCCTGAGAGAGAGATCGAGTTCGAGATCACATTGCTGCCAGATACACAACCGATCTCTTTGACACCATATTGCATGGCACCAGCCGAGTTGAGGGAACTGAAGGTACAGTTGCAGGAGTTACTTGATTTGGGATTCGTGAGACCGAGCACTTCACCTTGGGTGCTCCGGTTCTATTTGTCAAAAAGAAGGATGGAATCATGAGACTGTGCGTCGATTACAGGCAGCTGAACAAGAGAACGGTGAAGAACCGTTATCCTTTGCCACGTATCGATGATTTGTTTGACCAGCTCCAAGGATCTTCGGTATTCTCGAAGATCGATCTTCGCTCATGCTACCATCAGCTGAGGATTAGAGAGTCTGATATTTCGAAGACCGCTTTCAGGACTTGCTATGGACACTACGAGTTTGTGGTGATGCCGTTTGGGCTCACCAATGCACTTGCGGCCTTCATGGATATGATGAACCGAATGTTCCGTCCATACCTGGACAAATTTGTGGTGATGTTCATTGATGATGTGCTCATTTACTCACGGAATGAATGGGATCATGCGAATGATCTACGGACTGTCTTGGATACATTGCGGGAGCACAAGATATATGCCAAGTTGAGCAAGTATGAGTTCTGGTTATCTTAGGTCTCATTTTTAGGACATGTTATTTCTGGAGCAGACATCGTAGTTGACCCTGCGAAAATTGAGGCAGTCATATCTTGGAAACAGCCCAAGACAGTTACTCAGATTCAGAGTTTTCCTCGGATTAGCGAGCTATTACAGACGCTTTGTCAGCGGATTTTCATGCATTGTTCGCTCTCTGACACGATTGACACAGAAGGGAGTTCCATTCATTTGGGACGATTCATGTGAGCATGCCTTCCAGACATTGAAGGAGAGGTTGACTACAACACCTATTCTTGCTCTTCCTTCAGGCACTCAGGACTATGCAGTCTATACAGATGCATCTAGAGAAGGTCTAGGAGCAATGTTGATGCAGAGAGGACATGTGATTTCTTACGCATCACGACAGTTGAGGCCGCACGAGCGGAACTACCCCACACATGACTTAGAGTTGGCTGCAGTTGTCTTCGCCTTTAAGATCTGGCGCCACTATCTATATGGGGTGAATTTTGAGATCTTCACGGATCACAAGAGTCTGAAGTACATCTTTGATCAGAAGGAACTGAACATGAGACAACGCAGATGGCTCAAACTGCTGAAGGATTATGATTGCGCAATCTCTTACCATCCCGATAAGGGAAACGTGGTGGCTAATGCACTTAGCAGGAGAGCGCATGCAGAGGGTACATCGAACTGACTATACACGTGGGATACGCTTGCAGCTTTGAGCGATTGGCATCCTCAGGAGAGCACATCCATTTCTACCGCCGTGCCTCCTCGATACAGCAACTTTTGGGATCGTATTGTAGAGGGCTAAAAGACAGATCCTTGGATCCGAGATAGATACATGCGCGCCATTAAGGGCGAATTTGATGATTTTATGGTAATGGAGTCTATTTTATAGAAAGCAAGACGGGTCGTTGTACCCAATGACGAGCAGCTTCGCAGAGACATTCTCGATGAGGCACACAGTTCACGGTTATCTATCCATCCAGGCAGTACGAAGATGTACCGTGATCTGCGTCGACATTTCTGATGGGATGGAATGAAGCGCGATGTGGCGCTACATGTTAGCAGATGCATGACCTGTCAGATGGTCAAGGCCGAGCATAGGATACCATCAGGGTTACTGCAGTCTCTCCACATTCCTGAGTGGAAATGGGAGATCATTTCTATGGATTTTGTCACAAGTCTGCCGAAGACACCGGGTGGCCATGATTCCAT
The DNA here is from genome assembly GCA_037367405.1 of Ottelia alismoides. Taxonomy (NCBI): domain Eukaryota; kingdom Viridiplantae; phylum Streptophyta; class Magnoliopsida; order Alismatales; family Hydrocharitaceae; genus Ottelia; species Ottelia alismoides. The sequence goes on from JAZKJV010000899.1 coordinate 212,299, forward strand.
ATGGGTCGTTGTTGATAGGTTGACCAAGTCAGCCCATTTCATACATGTCAACACGACTTACACTCCATTCAGGTTGGCCAAGCTCTATGTGCAGAACATTATCAGGCTGCATGGTATACCACGAGAAGTGGTGTCTGACAGGGATTCGAGATTTACGTCGCATTATTGGCACCAGTTCATGTCAGCACTACAGACAGAGCTGAGGATGAGTTCTGCATATCATCCGCAGACAGATGGGCAGAGTTAGCGTACCATTCAGACGCTCGAAGATTTGCTTCGCGCTTGCACTTTGAAGCGGAAAGGGTCCTTGAAGGACCATCTGCCGTTAGTAGAGTTCACGTACAACAACAACTATCACTCCAGTATTGGCATGGCACCATTCGAAGCCCTATACGGGCGGAGATGCCTTACACCTCTCAGTTGGCGTGAGGTAGGTGATCATGCTTTATATTCCGTAGATCTCTTGGAGGAGACTGCGAGAGCTGTTGATCTTGTGAAACGGAGGCTTCTGACAGCACAGAGCCGCCAGAAGAGCTATGCCGACCGTCAGAGAAGAGACTTGGAGTTTCAGGTAATCCAATTCTTTCCTTTTCATTCACTCAAATATGACTAATATATGTTCAACTTAATTTCATACTAAATGATATTCTTGTAAAATTACAGGTGGGAGATTGGGTATTTCGCCGTGTATCTCCCATGAAGGGAGTATAGAGATTCGGTGTTCGTGGCAAGTTGGCGTCGCGATATGTTGGACCTTTTGAGATTCTGGCTAGAATGAGGAAGGTTGCTTACCGAGTAGCTCTTCCTCCACATCTTTCCGGCATTCACGACATCTTCCATGTATCCAACTTAAAAAATATGTGCACGACCCTCGGCACATCATTAGTTACGAGAATCTAGATGTGGAGCCAGATCTGACTTAGGAGGAGAAGCCAGTTCAGATACTTGACCATGTTGTGAAGAAGCTTCGCAGCAAAGAGATTTCATTTGTCAAGGTTTTGTGGCATCGTCACGGAGTCAAAGAGGCGGCATGGGAGACCGAAGCTGACATGCGGGCACGATACCCACAACTTTTCTGAGGTAATATTCGAAACAAGCTTTTGTAATTAAATATATGTTAAAATATATGGCTTGTCTTCTTTTTGAGTTTTTTATTGTTTCAAAACCCTGTGAGGTTTTTATGGGCATATATGAATCAAGCAAAATACCTATTAACCTTAATACGAGTCTCGAGGACGAGACTCCCTTTGAGGTTTTTATAATTGTAACATCCGGGTTTCAACAAATCCGAACTCGACCCGAATAAGGTCCGAATAACCCAATAAAGTTGTTGGTCAATACTAGACAAGCTAAAACGATCAATTGATTGTGAATCAAAAGTCGTTCGGGCAAAATCGACCAAAAATCGATCGCTTCGTAATGCGCGCCGTGAAAAAGTCACGACGCAAATTCGAAAACCGCAAAACAAACCGAGACCGTCATTAGATCCGATTCAACGAAACAAGACCAACGGAATCGACCGTTCGTCTATCGGAGGTCGTTTGATATTTCAAAACCGTAAAATTTAAACCCAAACCGAAAACCGTATCCGAAAATTTCGGGGTGTTCAAAACCCGATCAAAAGTATATTGTTGAGAAGAGAAAAGAATGAGATGGGATATTTATTCCATAGAGCTAGGGTCTCTTATATAGAGAGACAACCCTAGAGAGTACAAGGGTTACGGAATCCGAAGGGTCATAGGGGGTTACGGAACTTGAAGGGTCATAGATGGTTACAGAACCCAAAGGGTCACGGGAGGTTACGGAATCCGAAGGGTTACAAACATAAATGTAAATCTAATAACTCTAACACTCCCCCTCAAGTTGGAGCTGAGAAAGCTGCAACTTGTAACAAAAAAAATCATACACCACATCTTCACACGATGCACCATAAGAACATATGTCCGCCGCTGGTTGAAGACCTCGCTCGAGGACGGGTCTGCGACTTTCAGGTCACCGGAACGTATCTCTGCCATGCCTGTAGAGTCGTTGCGATATCAGGTCACCGGAACGTATCTCTGTCGTACCTGCAGGTCACCGTAACATATCTCTGTCGTGCCTGAAGAAGAATCGCTGTAGACAAAGTCCAGTGCGGAGTAGCAGTTGGGTCGTAAAAGAAGAAGTATACGCCCTAACGAAGAAGTCGGTGCTCGGTGAAGACAGATGATCTGAATAGTAGTATTGGGAGAAAAAAGTCATTGTGAAGCAAGGGAGGTTGGAAGGGGGGACGCTCCAGGCGGTGCCGACGATGCAGGAGGTGCAGCTAGAGCTGTTGGAGCATTGGGCGACACTTTAGGTGCCGCTGGAGGTGACAACTAGTGCTGCTGGGGACTTGGATTGCCTTGCGCGAGACCATGGAATCCACGGACGATGCAGGAGGTCCAGCCCTCTCTCCTTGTCGACGGAGAGAGGGCTGGTGGTAGCGACAGATTTAGGGTATTAGGCTTCGGACTAGGACCGTTGCTCTGATACCATGTTGAGAAGAGAAAAGAATGAGATGGGATATTTATTCCATAGAGCTAGGGTCTCTTATATAGAGAGACAACCCTAGAGAGTACAAGGGTTACGGAATCCGAAGGGTCATAGGGGGTTACGGAACTTGAAGGGTCATAGATGGTTACGGAACCCAAAGGGTCACGGGAGGTTACGGAATCCGAAGGGTTACAAACATAAATGTAAATCTAATAACTCTAACATATATCAATATTATACTCATTTTGATCGTCGTTGAGAAACGATCAAATCGACATATTGAGCATCAAAATCCGATGCTAGGGTTACGAATACGGATAACTTTTGGATCTAAAAAAATGGTAAAATAAATAAATATATATAATTTCTTGTTATACAGTAGCAGACGGCTATATATATATAAAGAAATCCAGCAATAAATAAAAAGGTTAGATTATTAGACTTAATTATCTGCCTTGAGTCTATAATAAATAAATTTTGATTTAACTTAACTACAACCCCAACGGACAACAGTTGGCACCTTCTGCCTTTACATGTGGCAGGAAATTAACATTCTCACCTTTTTATAAATACCATCGTCAAGACTCTTCCCTCTTTCACTTATATTTTCCCTTCCACCTCTCTCCTTATTAACGATTCCCACGAGAGGTTCCTCCTCATTTCCCTTTGTCTTCTTATTTTGCCCATCACTCTCCCAAAATTCATCCGATCAGGAGATTTTGGAGCCCTACACTTGGCTGGAATTTCTGCAACAAGCATCAGGAAGTTCCTGGCCGTTGCATGCTTGAAAACCTCATTCTGGAGATCAAAAATTATAGAGTACAATCTCATACCCTTTCCACTTGCTGCCATACATGAAATTTTGCCATACATAATCTATTCTATCTTTTTCTTGCTGCAAATTGTGTAAACTGGTACATTTCGATCCTAATTTATATATTCAAGAATTTCTAATTTCTGATCCTTATGCATGCTGTCATTTCATGTGAGATTGTGGGCTTATTATGTTTTCGAGTGGGATGAGAATCCTCATTTGCATATGCGTGGTTTTTTTTAGCCTGAGGCTTGCAAAGGTCTACAAAGAAGATCTCATGGCACCACCTCCTGAATACATAAATTGATTATAGTTGTATTTAATCTTGTAAATCCTGTCGATTATGTAAAGTTTATACATATAAGGCTTTAGTTTTGAGAAGGTACAAGGATAATTGGCATCATAATCATAAAAGATAATCTGCAGTCTTAAAAGAATTTTTCTTCTATAAAAAAAATTTGAAATACTTATTATTCAGTCCTAAAACATTTTTTTTATAATTTCCTTATTGCTAAGTTCTAGTTGCTTTATGAATATCTGTGGTGACATTACTTTGGCAGGAATTTCACTGGTATACTATGATTGATATTGCTTACTAAGAATTAATATGTGATTTTCTCTTGACCTTGGATTTTGTATAATGAACCTCTATTTAGTTACAGGGTTTAAAATCACTGTATATGCTGAAATATTAAATTGGAATAACTAAACTATTATTTAATTTAAAGTATTGTTCTCTTCTTTGTTGAAGATCAATATATGTATATATAGTTGAAGGCATGAAATAATGGAGCAAAATAAAGTACCACACGGGTATAGCGGGATTACCATCAAATACAACATTTTATCAACATTATCGCAGATGGTTATATACATCAAATAAAAGAGGGATTTAGTTTGGTATTTTAAATAAATATATTCCCAAGAAGCCTCGTCAGATGTCTTTTATTTTAATCAGGTTATGGTCCGCCTTCTATCCTTATAATTGATCAGAATACTAAAAATCATGAGATCTCTATTATTATATCTGATTTTGGTTATGGACTTCTATAAACAGTCATTGCTGGAGTTTCACTATGAACTTGCACTTATATGCTATAACTATGCAAGAAACAGGACATGGAAGTTTAATTAGAAAATCAATTAAAAATAATATTTATTATACTGTTATTAGGCAGTCCTACTTTCATCAGCATGATCACAAGCATTTAAAGAGACATTCTAAGATAATTATATGTACTAGAATTTCCTTTTAAAACCATCAAATAATTTCCAGAGATCTTAATATTCAATAATCTTCATTAATTGGTTCATTAGTATAAATAATAGTGTACTTAAATCTATTGTGTTAACCACACGAGAGGTTGAAATAGAAATGAGTAATTAAGTAAGAGAAAATTTTGGGAATAGGTCATTACCAATAATTATTATTGCCGGTCTGGTTACCCTTACACCTGACCGTGCGAGAGCGCGGTACCTCTCAACTGAGCGGAAGATAGGAAGCTCAGTCCGGGCAGCGGCCGCCAAGTGCGCGGGTCTAGGATTCCAGTCCTTTCACGATTTTTACGCGAGCTCGCAGTGTTTTTACGCCTCGTTGGGATCCCGACTATAGACCAGTTCCGCTGACCCTTGTTTTAGGATACCCAGGCGGGGGATCCTCGGTTTTTCAGTTTTACGTACGAGCTCGGTTGCCCGTACTAGTTGGGCTGTTTTTCTAGAGCGACTTTTCCGGGAAGTCTCTCTTACCCGTCTCAGTGGCGTAGTTTGGGAGTAGACCTATCCCTCTATTGGACCGTCCTTCCAACTAGAGGGCGAGACGGAAGAGCCATTTGTATGCTTCTTCACCGCTTGAGTTGACTTTCGTCAACAGACTTGGCGATTCTACATCCAGATCATCCATATCTATATCTACATCATCTAAAGTTACATCTGAGTCAATGGAAGTGAGATTTGGAGATGTTAAAATCAAAAGTTGTATAGTAAAAAATGCCTACCTATTGAACTTGAGAATCAAGTAATATATAAACATTTCCAATTCCATCTTTCACATCGACAAATCCACAGATTTGATACCTGGTCAATATATTAATAGAGATATATACATATATGCATACTCCTATAATTTATTAACATTTGATTACAAAATAAATATATTAAATATGAAGAATGTTGGAATGATGGGTGCTTATGAGAAATGCTTACAAGTCTGGCAACCTTTTTACTTACGCAAGTAGATGTAAATTTTACTTGTTCCACCTTTCTACTTGCTCTCTTTTGCACATATTGAATGTCTATTATTTTTTTTATAAATTTTGGGAGGTACCAGCAACCGCTGACGCCTCTTCTTTCGTAAACATGTTTTGGCAGGCAAACAACCTGTTGATCAGTAGCCGTTCATGCTTCCAGGAGACAGAGTATACACCAAACGGTATGGTTTATTTTGTCTTAGTTTTTTATTCACATTATAAATGCTATCTCTTTTGTACTACATTTTGGGATATATAGTGTATACTGGAAGATTCTTGTACATGATGTAAAATAATATGGAAATTAATGAAATGAGATTTTGGTGTCATATGCCTCTATTAGATTGTGGTTATGAATGTGAATGTCATATGTAGCTTCAAGCGTGAAAAATTTCCCTTAAATTATGCTTTTAATGCGATGTCAAATATATGGAATTTCTGCGAAATGTGTCGTTTATATATGGAATTTCTGCGAAATGTGTCGTAAACAGGTACCCGGATCCTCGGGTGTTCACAAGCGATCTTAGGGAGGCGATAGGTAGAGGGAGCTGACTTGCTAACCTTTTTAAGGTAGGAGACAAACCACTTCTCTTCTTCGCATCTTGTACTTTGTCACGTTTCCCCACCAAAATACTACTTTATGGGTGTGTTTGGCCCTTCTTTCTCTCACAATTTAGCCGACCCTACTTAATTGTGGGAAAATGCTTTCTTGTTGTTGTATATTTTTTTTACAAATGCATCAATAATGTTTTTAGTAGTTTAGAAGAAAACCTTGACCCTTCTTTTATAGGAGAAGGTTGTCGGGAAAAACTTAGAGAAGTCCAAGCAAGACTAAGAAAACTTAAAAGGTAGAATAAAAATAACAAATAACATATTAGATGAGTACTTTGTAAAAGCGCAAAGTATGCTGTGATAGTATTTTTAAACTGTTAGAGATTACAATAGATTACGTTCTTATATTCCATTGTAACCCCATGAGGGTATTTATGTATTTTATCCTTTTGAGCTGTCTAGGGTTTAGTCCTTTATAAGGACCCCCAGACCTCTTGAATAAACATTCTATCATATTATCTCATTACTTTTCCACATGGTATCAGAGCAGCAGTCCTAGACCGGTGCTCTTACTTAAAACCCGCCGCCACCACCAACCCCTCCTCTATCCCTTGCGTGTCGTTGGACCTCCTTGTCCTCTCTTGCGTGCTATCGCGCATCACCAGACCTCCAGGTCCCCTCACGCGCACTTGGAGCACCCCCTAGCACTGCCGCCAAGCGCTCCTGGTCAGGTGCTCCTAGCGCCGCCGCCAGGCGCCCCTAGCGTCGCCCTGAGGTGCTCCGAGCACCGCCAAGCTCTCTCACGTCACTTGGAGATCCTCCAGGCGCTCCCAATGCTGACCAGTGGCACTGCAAGGTTCCCTAGCGCCTCCTCGTGTGCTCCAGCACCACCTAGAGTGTTGCCTCGCCACCCTAGCACTGAATGCCCATCCAACACCTTCATATGCACAATATTTCTATGTATTGTTCCTGGATGCGCGATTAGGCACTTGATGATTGAATAAGACAAGATATACTTTTTATTTCACTTTTTCTTGACCTAAGCCGCCACCATGATGTCCACCGAGACCAAGTCCGTGTACCATACTTCTTCTTTGATGGTACATGGCACTTTTATCAAGTTGAAGGGCTCCGAAAACTATGTTCTATGGTCTCGGTCTTTCAAAATGTTTGTTGGTGGCCAGCACAAAGGCTATGGTCTTACAAAGGTCCTACCCGCTGAACAGACAAGGACTATGAAACCTGGTTTATTGACAATTGTCAGGTCATCACTTGGATGATGAACAACGTCGATCCAAATATTGCTGCTAATCTTCTTTACAAAGACACTGCTAAAGCGATATGGGAAAACCTTGAGCGTACATATTCTCAGAAGATGACCAAGTCTCGTCTTTCTGACATACAACAAGGATCTTGTTTGCTACTCATGGAGAGTCGAGCCTTATCGAGTACTACAGGCTTCTTACGAGCCTATTTGAGGAGCTTCTTATTTTTCAGCCTGCATGCCATAATAAAGAGGTGGGAAATCGTGCTGAATGGCAGGTTTACAGATTTTTTTCAGGACTGAATCCAAAATGTAAGCCTGTGAAAGATCAGTTTCTGATGCGGATACTTTACCTACCCTTGAGACCATCTTTGGACAGCTACAGGAGCTAGAGGCTCCAATTCAACACTCTACCATCCATGCATCTACAGAGACGATGACTCATTATACCTCTTCAGGATACAGAGGGCGTCAATACTATCAAAGAGGATGGGGTCGTGATTTTGGACGTAGACGCGGTCGTGAATCTGGACACGGTCGTGAATCTGGACGTGGACGTGACCGTGATTTTTCTACTGCTCGGTATCCAACATGTGCGCACTGTGGACGTTGGAATCACCCTTCTGACCACTGCTGGGCAACGTTTGGCATGCAATCTAATGCCAACAATGCCTATGATGAAGCCTTTTATGATGCAATTAAAGATACATCTGCTCAACAAACTGGCGGGGTACAAACCCCATTTACTGCTTCTGAATATGCTCGCCTGCGACAACTGCTGCAAGACTCTGCTTCCTCTATCTGCGACAATATTGCCTCTTCCTCTATTGCGAGCCTAGCTACTACCTCAGGTACAATAGCAAATTCTGTCTCTGCTCCTAAACATGCATGGATTATTGACTCTGGAGCATCTTCTCATCTGACGGGAGAAGGAATTTTACTCACATCTTCCCAATTGTCTTCCTCTGTGAAGCCCGTTCGAGTTGCTAATGGAGATCATTCCCCATCTACTGTTGTTGATACTATTGATTTCTCTTTCATGCTGCGATTGACTGATGTTCACTGTGGCCCTGCCTTTCCTCAGTCTTTTATCTGTGCAGAAGCTATGTCGTGAACTTAATTGTCGTGTTATTTTTGACGAGTTCTGTTATTTTCAGGACATCCAGACGAGACAGAATTTTGGTGGGGGGCATGCGAGGAACGACCTCTATTACCTTGACATCCCTTCTGATTCAAATTTTGCTGGAGCTATCTTAATCTCTTAAGATCCTCTTCTGTGGCATCTTCGTCGAGGTCACCCTTCTGCTAAGGCCCGAACTTTCTATGCTCAAACCCTTTGAGTGTGAGGCGTGTCAGTTCGGGAAACATCATAGAGCATCCTTTCCTGCACGAACCGAGCCTTGTCGCCGTGCTCCTTTTTCTCTTGTCCATTGTGATATCTGGGGATCCTGTTTGGTTCGAACTCTGAGTGGTCATAGATTTTTTGTTGTCTTTGTGGATGACAACAATCGATCATCTTGGGTTTTCTTGTTAAAAAAAGCGTTCAGAAATTAATAGCATTGTCAAGAATTTCTTTCACTATGTCAAAAACATCTTCTCCACTACTATTCAAATTTTTTCTTTTGATAATGCATTGGAAAATTTACACAAAATGATTTGAGATCCTTTTTTGCTTCCCAGGATGCCATCCATCAAACCTCTTACCCATATACCTCCCAACAAAATGGGGTAGCCGAAAGAAAACTAAGACATCTCCGTTATATTGCCCGCTCTCTACTCACCCAGATGATGGTTCCTAAGACTTGTTGGGGAGATGCTATACTTACTGTTGTCCACCTTATAAATAGGGTCCCCTCTGCATCCCTAAATGGCTCCACTCCCTTTAGCTTACTATACCAAATGACTCACCATTTCCTTTACCTCTGCGGATTTTTGGATGCACTGCATTTGTTCACAATTTTCATACTATTAACAAATTATCTCCACTTGCGATTAGATGTGTTTTTCTGGGTTATTCTCAAATTCAAAAGGGTACAGATGGTATGATCCTTCTGGCAAACACTATTATATATCTGCTGATGTCACCTTCTTCGAACAAACTAGCTTCTTTACTCAGGTTGTGTCAGACATACCATTAGATTTTCCTCCTCCACCTATTGTGTATAAAAGAAAACATGTTTCTACTCTATTCTGCTATCCGTTTGTTGCAGGAGAATATGCCATCTTCAAGTGCTCCCATCAACACTGCCCCATATGATCTTCAGGTGCTTTCCATCGCTCTGCGCATAACTAAGAGGCAATGTACACTTCATCCTGTGTCTCATTTTACGTCCACTGATAGCTTATCATGTTCTGACAAAAGATATGCAGATGCTCTTATGACAATTTCTGTTCCAAGAGACCATCATAGTGCTCTGCAGTATTCTGGATGGCGAAAGGTAATGAATGAAGAAATGTCGCTCTCAATTCTAGAGGGACATGGGATCTTGTACAGTGTCCCTAGGGAACTAAGCCTGTTGCCTGCAGATGGGTCTTTACTACGAAGCAATCTCCAGATGGCTCTATTGACAGGTTTAAAGCAAAACTTCTGTTGTGGCGAAAGGCTTTACACCAACATATGGAGTCGATTACTACGAGACTTTTTCTCATGTTGCAAGGATGGGATTCATACGGACTATCCTCTCTGTAGCCATGAATAAGGGCTGGCCTATCTTTCAATTAGATGTCAAAAATGCATTTTTATATGGCGATCTCGAATAGGAAGTTTACTTGATGCAACCTCCAGGTTGCGAAGTCGAGGGGGCGTATGTTTGTCGACTTCGCAAAGCAATCTATGATCTGAAGCAAAGCTCGAGGGCATGGTTTGACAGACTAAGTACATAGATCGGCACTCTGGGTTCCAGAGAACTACATCCGACTACTCTGTTTTCGTCAGAAAACGATCAACTGGTACTGTTATACTTGCTGTATATGTGGATGATATGGTTGTTACATGTGATGATGATAAAAGGGTACTAGAGACCAAGGCTTTGCTACAAAAGGTTTTTATCACCAATGATCTGGGGTAACTTCGCTACTTTCTGGGCATAGAAGTTTTACTCACCAAGAAGAGACTCCATATATCACAAAGAAAGTACTGCTTAGATATACTGACTGAGGCAGGGCTACTTGGGTCAAACCTTCTGGTATTCCTGCAGAACCGAGGAAACACTCTACCTCCATTGATTCTGCCTTTGAAGACACTACACGATACAAATGCCTAGTTGGAAAACTTCTATATCTTACTGTTACTAGGCCAGGCATCCTATGCTGTGAGCAGAGCTAGCCAATACATGTATAAACCATGCTACAACCTACAAATATTGGCACGATGTTCTTCAGATCCTTTGCTAACTGAAGGAATCACCTGGATATGGCATATTCTATGGGGCAAATGGATACACTAATGTTGCTGCATATGTCGATGCTGATTATGCAAGCTTGCCTGAGGACCGTCGCTCTACTATGGGCTATGCTATGATGATAGGAGGAAGCCTTGTTAGTTGGAGTAAAAAGCAAATGGTAGTCTCCCGATCCAGTGCAGAGGGCAGAATATAGGACAATGGCCCAGGATTCTTGTGAAATTACTTGGCTACCGACTCTTCTGCAAGAACTCAATGGTGCTATCACTATTCATGTTCTTCTATACTGTGATAACAAATCTGCTACTTACATTGCTACAAATCCTGTATTCCATGAGAGAACCCAATACATTGAGATTGATTGCCATTTTGTTCGAGATGCTGTACGAGGAGGCAAGATTGCTACACCATACATCTCGATAGATCTTTAGCTTGCAAACATATTTACAAAGGCCTTGTCAAAGGACCTTTCCTGAATAGCTTCCAAATTCGGTATGATCGATGGATATGCTCCAACTTGAGGGAGAGTGTTAGAGAAACAGTTGATTACATTCTTATATTCCATTGTAACCCCATGTGGGTATTTATGTATTTTATCCTTTTGAGCTCTCTAGGGTTTAGTCCTATATAAGTGTTAGAAAATCGGAAGCGGAAGCGAAAACATGGAAAAGAAAATATGAACAACGGGATTTTACGTGGAACCCTACTCGTGAGGAGCGGGATGAAACCACGGGAGAAGCCCTCAAAGGAGCATATCTTGCATTGCTTTTTCTCAATGGTTGCAGGAGGTCTGGGGCTCCTTATATAGCCTCTCCAGAGCCTCCAAGTCCCACCGTTGGACGATGTGGGACTAAACACTAGATGGAGTAAATGGATCTTGGAGGTATCCATTTACCCATCTACAACACAATAGGCGTACTACTAAATACTCCAACACTCCCCCTCAAGCTGGAGCATGCAATGCTCAGCTTGGACAAATAAACAGAAAGAAACTCAACTCAACACTACATGACACTACGGACAATATCAACCCAACGCGCACATGCTGCAGTCGAGGACGTTGCTTCTCATGCCGTGCAGGTGAGGAGGACGAACAGGCTGGAGTGTGAGTTAACTGAAGACTCGGAATCTGACCATCGAGTCTGAAACTGCGCCTGAAGTCTCCTCGTCAGTGAACTGGGTCTCTCCCATCTGGCTCAGAGAATGGTGCTCTACTATGGAGAACCTATGATACCACATGAAAAACTCTGGCCTGACAACAAGAAGAATGATGGGGACCTCTAACAATGATGGCAACATATGCTCATCTGAAAATGATTGCACACTCGTGCGTGTCTGAAACTGGAGACTCGGAACAGTGATCGTCGAGTCTGAAACCGAACTGTAGAGTCTGATCATCTGGCTGGTCTGGAGACTGATATTTGAATCTGGAATCTGGATCTAAACCTTTGACTCTACATATACTCCCCCTTTCTCCCATACTTGTCGGAAAACAGAGAAATCGACAAAGTTGGGAGAAGACATAATAATACAGAAAATTGGGGAGAAAAAAAATAAGCCGACCACATATTTTTCTTCGGCTTTTCTTGCAGATTTTCTCTCTTTTTTTTCCGGCTATTTTTTAATAGCCGTGCAAACATTTTTTTTGAATTTTTTTTATAAGCTGTTTCAAGCACATTTTTTTACGGATTTTCGCATCACATTTCCTTTTTTTAACTTGCGTACGGCTCTTCATTTTGTACACGCTTTTTTTTTCTTTTTTTTCCTGGCCAACACTGGCCCTTTTTTTTTCTCTGTCCCCTCGTTTTTTTAAACGCCCAAGTGGGCCTCACAATAGAAGCCCCTTTCTTTTCCCTTTTTTTTATAAAAGAAAGAAATGGCCCACTTGGGGCCCTGAAATATGCCCTTTTTTTAGGGCTATGGAAAACCCCCACTCAGAAACAGCAGCGTACTTCCCTTTCTAAAAAAATAGGGTTCAACCCATTGCCGCCGCTGCCCGATAGGGCAGGAGATCGAAGTGGTGGCGCGCAAGGGTGATCTGCACGCGCGAGGAGCTCGCCTGCGAGATGGGAAGGATGGAACGCTAGATCACTTTTCGTCCTTTTGGCAGGAGGCAGGTTCACGCGTCGGAGCTTGGCGATCAGGTCTGGAGGCGCGCGAGATCAGATCTGGAGGAAGTCGTCGCCGATGGGTTTGGGACCGCCGCCTGAAGACGAAGAGGAAGCGGGGCGCTTGGGGGATCGTACCTGGTGAGTTATGCCTGGTCTCTAGGGGATCGCGCTTGGGGGATGCATCGCCTACAAAGAATCGGGAGGAGGGGCGCCTCCCTGGAGTTCGCAGCTTGCTTGGAGGATCGAAACACGTCGCGGGAATGGTGCCGCCGCGCGAGTGCTGGAGGGTGCCGACCTGAAGGACTTTACGGGGATCCGATCTGGGGCGCCACCTGGGGGATACTGGAGCCTTAGGGTTCGACTGAGGAGCACGAGCCGTCTTTGCTGGAGGATATCGCTACCAGAGGAGGGGCTTCATGCCCTTACGCACTGCTTGCGCTATCAGAAGGTAGGCACGTCAATGGGCCTCGCCGCCTTGCACGAGAGGAGATGCGATCGAGAATCTCTGTAGGGTTCTCTGGAACCTGGAGTTGCGCTTTAGGACTGGAGGCGTGATTAGGGTTTCCCACGAAACCCTTGCTGGGCTGATTGTCTGAGCGCCTCGTGCAAGTGAATCGAGCGCAGCATGGACGAATCATGCGACAGGACATAGATTAGGGTTTCAGATGCAAACCCTACAACACAGATCTTGAACTCATATATAAAAAAAACTCTTCTCGAGCAATCTTTAAAACAGAAATTACAAGAACGATCGAGAACTGATTTTGATAATCGATTCTCGAACAAAATATAAAGAACACACAAAATTCCTCGAGAATCGACCCGCTCTGATACCATGTTAGAAAATCGGAAGCGGAAGCGAAAACATGAAAAAAAATATGAACAGTGAGATTTTACGTGGAACCCTACTCCGTGAGGAGCGGGATGAAACCACGGGAGAAGCCCTCAAAGGGGTATATCTTGCATTGCTTTTTCTCATTGGCTACAGGAGGTCTGGGGCTCCTTATATAGACTCTCCAGAGCCTCCAAGTCCCACCGTTGGACGATGTGGGACTAAACACTAGATGTGGTAAATGGATCCTGGAGGTATCCATTTACCCATCTACAACACAATAGGCGCACTACTAAATACTCCAACAATAAGGATCCCTAAAACTCTTGAATAAACACTCTATCATATTCTCTCATTACTTTTCCACCAACAAAAAACATATAAATTGTAAAGCTAAAAGTAATGTATATGCATAATGAAGCATACTTGTAATATCAATGTGCATGCAATATATAAACCATTCTTCAACATATAAACTCCTAGTCAATATGAGGTGGTTTATTGGAAACCCCAAAAGATTGCACCTCAATGGAATGCACCCTTGTATATGTTTTAAAAATTGAGTCAAATAAATACGCATACATTAATGATCTCGAACAATTTTTTAATGAACTTTTGTTACATTAATGTTCTATTCATTAGTCTATTAAACTAAGATATGTTCTATTTGTTTGAACATATATTACAAAATCTTGTTTAATATAAACAGTTTTGTTCCCATTTCACATATCGACTTTTTTTTTGAATAAAAATCGGGTGAGCCCCCATGTGGTGGTCACCACCGAAAAAATTCCATTTAATTAGTTTAGAGTACATTACCGTGATGCCCAGAGATTACAAAGTGCATTACAATGAGCAAGTACATTCTCAACATAAAATCTCTGATTGTTAAAGATCAAATCGTTCCTGCCGGCCCAAATGGCCCAGAGTGCAGCAAAAGGCTTCGAACAATCATCCGTGGAATTTGAACCAAACGATCGGATAGACGTCCAGAACTCCGATGTCCCAACTCTCTCTACCCAAGGAAGGCCAATCTGTCTCCATACCTGCTGAGAGCCCAAGCACTTGAAAAACAAATGGTCAGAGTCCTCCACTGCTTCATCACATCTAACACACTGCGTGTCTGCCAGGACGAACAACCACCCTCTCCTTGCCTTATCACAGAGCCGACCCCGTCTCAAGCACTATTGGAAAACTTTAACTCTAGTCGGGATCTTCGCCGCCCACACCAATCTCATGTCCAGACACAAGTCCCTGTCTTGATCATCCTCCCTCGTCCTCTGTTCCTTGTAAGCCTTCTTCACTGAGAACTTGTCACCCGTCCACTGAAAGTGATCTCTGCCTTGCGAAAAAACTCCAGATGGAGGAAGCTCCGTCTGCATGGTATGGTATTCCTCCAGACGCTGATCAGAAAGATCCGCCAGAAACTGTGGAGACCACGTACCTGCCTCCGCAACCTCCGAGAGCGTGGCCTCCTTCATATCCGTCAAAGGAAAATATGCGAGGGAATCTGTCCTCCAATGTACCTTCCCCAGTCTAGTCATCATGCAAGAATCTAAATATTTGGCCATCACCCAGCTTCGGCCTGAGTCTAGGCGTCAACAAAGGCAAGACTTCACGGATACCGGCCCAAAGCGAAGATTCATAACGCACTCTCTTAGCCAAACGTTCACCTCTATTTCCATAAACTTTCCTTACCAGCTTGGTAGCCAGCGATGTAGACGGACCCCAAATGCGGATCACCCATTTGGCTATGAGCGCCCATTCTTACACTCCACATCCCGAACGCCAAGGCCACCCTCGTTGCGCCCCCTCTTGACATCCTGAAGAGACTAAGGTTGCCTGGAAGGCAAGGGAAGAAGGTAGTTACTTATGGTAGTCGCGAGAAGGGGGGAGCGGGGGGCCTTCTCCGGGTTATCGCGCGAGCTCCTTGGCGAAGGAGCGAGCTATACTGCAAACGGGGGTTAGCAGCTGCAAGGTCGAGGAACGGCCTTGGATCGCGTCGACGGGTTCAAAGGTGGCGAGGAGAGTTGCTGTCACCAGCCCTGTCGTCGAGCTTGGTATGATGGAGGATGGGGGGAGCGGCTGCGAGGGGAGGTTCTTTATAGGAGGTGAATGGAGGGGCGTTACGCGGAGGATGTAACGGCCGGAGGCCATGGTGAGGGCGGTAGCGGACGTTACGAGGGCGGAGGAGAGGATGGGGGCGGGGGTGGGGGGGTTGGCGTTTGCAGGGAAGGAGAAGGGGTGGAGGGCACGTGCTTTGCACGTGGTTGACTGGAGAGGGCGCCGTCACGTGCAAGGCACGTGATCAGGGATGGGGAGAGGACAACTGGGTGACACGTGGCACACCCAGGGGCTGCCACGTGTCACCTAAAAAATTTCGAAATTAAAGAGGGGAAAAGAAGTAAGAGGAGACCTCGGGTCGAAAAATTTTATTCACGAAAGTTGTTCATCTCGACGAGATCTACAACTTTCATGAAGGGCCCGGGATCAAAAGAGATCACCTATGCGAAGTGATATTTTTGGTGGTTCTCCATGTGTATAGAAAACCAGATTTTTGGGATTTTGTATTTTTTTGGTGGTTTTAGAGGGGATAAAAATTATAGAAAAAATACGAAAAAATCCCATTCTTACACTCCACACCCCGAACGCCAAGGCCACCCTCGTTGCGCCCCCTCTTGACATCCTCCCAACCCACGAGATGTAAACCAGTACCTTGTTGCTTCCAGTCAGACCAAAAGAATCTCCTCATCAACGCCTCCACTTTTCTTCTAACCCTCACCGGCATCAGCCTAGTAGAGAAGAAGAAGACAGGAATGGCTGAGAGCACGCGCTTCAGAAGGACTAACTTTCCCCCTCTAGATAAGGTGATTGCTTTCCACCCTGCCAATCTCTGTTCCATTTGCCTTACCATCTCGTCCCAATCTGCACTTCTAAGCTTCCCAACACCTAAGGGAAGCCCCAAATAAGGTATAGAAAGTTCCCCCAAACGGCAATCCGTAATCTCAACAATGGTGATATGTTCCGCTTCGCTCAGCCCAAAAGTAACTACCATCGACTTATTCTTATTTATCTCCAATCCTGAAAAATCACCAAAGATGTCCACCAGATGCGCTGCATTTGCGCTTTGACCCTCCGAGCCGCCGAGAAGGAGGATCGTGTTGTCCGCATATTGTAGTAGAGGGATCAAAATATAATCTTTACAGAACCCCTCACACCATTCCGCCTCAACAGCCTGCCTGAATAGAACCCCCAAAGCGTCTGCCACCAGTACGAACAACATAGGAGCCAGATGACATCCCTACCTCACACCGCACTGCGACTGGAAGAAGCCACCCTCGGGTTTGCCGTTCACCAGGATAGAGTAGGAAGAAGTAGTGATACATCTTCATCCAGTCCACCCACATATATGGAAAACCTCTCTTTCGTAAAGAGAGCCACATGAACCTCCATTCAACACAGTCATAAGCCTTCGCGTAGTCAATCTTCCAAAGAGCTCCTCTCGCCTTCGTCCTTTTCCAGTCAAGGCAGATCTCCAAAGCCAACACTAGACCATCTGCCATTTGTCTCCCGAGGATGAAAGCCGACTGTCCCTGAAGCACAACTGAATCCAGGACCCCCTTCAATCTATTTGCCAGAATCTTTGCAATAATGAGGTAAATTGCGTTGGAGAGCGCAATAGGCCTAAAATTTTCCACCCGTAGGGGTGTTTCCTTCTTGGGCAACAAGAACAAAAGCGCCCGGTTGATCTTCTCTAACCCTCTGTTTCCTTCCCTGAATTCATTCAGCACATCCAAAACCTCTTCCTTCAGCAGATCCCAGAACTCTATGTAGAAAAATACCAGGAAGCCATCCGGGCCAGGAGCCCCATCCACGTTCAATTCCCAAATCGCTCGCTTAGCTCCCTCTTCCGAAAAAGGAACCAATAGCCTATCAACCTGCGCAGTTCACAGGGTCTCCACCCCCGTCCCCAGCCGCTCCCACCCTCTCCCACATTTCCTTCTCGTGGCTCCCAAAAAATGACCTCTTAATGCACTCCTAATGGCCGCCTCTCCCGAAACACGACCCCCCCAACGTCAAGGTCATGAATGAAGTTCCGCCTTCTCCCGCCCCGAGGCCATGGAATGGAAAAATCTTGTGTTGGCGTCCCCCTCCTTGAGCCACTTCTGTCTGGATCTTTGCCGCCACTCCGCCTCTTCTTTTTTGTCTTCAAGTAGAAGCACCTCAAGGAAGTCCTATCTGTCCTTGATCTCCGCCTCAAGAAGTCCTCTCGCGTCATCCAACCCATCTAATCTGGACACTTCGGCTTGAGCCTCTACCCTCTTCGATCTCCTTCTGCCCCTCACCTCCTTCCCGAAGGATGTTAGAAAAGACCTCAATGACACAAGCTTAGTTGCTAACTTCGAAACCGCCGAGCCCTCTGCACTACCCCCTCTCCACTGTTCTGCCACCATATCTCTGAATCCGATGGTCCTCGCTGCGTTCAAAGCGAAAGAAGAATCTGTTTCGCTGCTCCTCGTCAGACGACCGTAGAATAGGTGTATGGTCGGAATGCGCCCGCGGAAGGGCCCAGTCGCTCGAAAGGGGAAACCTCTCAACGCCCTCCGCAGAAAGCAAGAATCTGTCCAATTTGGATTGCGCTCGAGTATTACGCCAGGTAAAGGCACAACCCGCAGCATCAAAGATTGACAGACCCAAACTGTGAATCATCCCACAGAACTCCATCGAGCCAGGGTCTCTATGATGAGCGCGAAATTCACCTCTTTAATAATCGGTAATTGTAGTATAGGAGGTGAAATTCAAATAAATTTATCAATTAATCCTCAAATACTATCACAGATCGAATAATTTCAAGAAATATTTATCAATAAGAGATCAAGCTGTGGGGTATAAGATCAATCACCAGCTAAGTAGTCCTGCAGATAAAGAGATCAACAATAAGTTTCAAGCAGTTTTGACCCCTAATTTTTCCTGTGATTTAATCCTCATAGAGTGATTGATAATAACAAGAAAATAACTCAATTTTCTATCCTTGAATATGCCCTTGCAATAGATCAATTTTTCCTAAAGTTAATCAGTACACAATGTCAACAGAGCCTGCATAAAATCAAATAAATCCTTGAATAATAATAATCAGTAAACAACCTCAGATCTATCCACAAATTATGCCAAGTGATAGAGCATGGAAATAGCTTCAAAATGACATATTATATGCTCAAAACGGAGTTCGTATGAAAGAGATATGCTAGAATGAAATTTCAGGGACTAAAATGTAATAAAATAAAGTTTTTCTTGCAAAGGGACCCCTGGAGGGGCTTATCTGTAATTTAGCGAAGTTGGAGGGGCCCTTTTGTATTTACCCACTTGCGGGGGTATATATGTAATTTCAGAAACTTGCGGGGGCTCCGATGCAATTTTCCCCAGAGTGCACGTGCGTAGCACGTGCGCCGGAGGCTTGGTCTGGGAGGCTGAGGCTCGGGCGGCCGAGCCTGAGGTTCAGGCCCGACGCAGAGGCTCGGGGGTCCCGAGGCTCAGGCTCGGATGGCGACGCTGTGGCTCGAGTGACAAGGCGGAGGGTCGGGCAACGGAGCTCAGGCTCGGATGCCCAAGCCTACGTGGCAGCCGGATGGTGGTTCGGGCGCCCCGAACCTCGAGGCAGGGGTCGAGGCTCGGGAGAGACACGTGGCACATCGGGGACCGTCGGATCAAGGGATATTCGCCTGATCCGACTGTAACTGCTCGTTGCGAGGGCAGGGCGGCGGAGCCAGTGGCGGCTGACGGAGGAGATCGAAGCGGAGGCGCCGCTCGGTCGGCGACGCGGTGGTGCGGCGCGGGCGGCGAGGCGGAGGCGCGGACTGCGCGGCGGAGGCACAACTAGGGCTAGGCTGCTCCTCGGCCGAGACACGGCGCGAAGGGGTGCCGAGGCGCGGGGCGGAGTGCGAGGGGCGAGGGGGCGACAGAGCCTTGCGCGCAGGGGGTGGCGAGGCTGCGAGTGAAGTGTCGGCGATGGACCTGCAAGGAAGAAGATTAAAGGTGAAATGAAGAGACTAAGGTTGCCTGGAAGGCAAGGGAAGAAGGTGGTTGCGTATGGTAGTCGCCAAAGGGAGGAGCGGCGGGGGCCTTCTCCGGGTTATCGCTCGAGCTCCTTGGCGAAGGAACGAGCTGAACTGCAAACGGGGTTAGCAGCTGCAAGGTCGAGGAACGGCCTGGGATCGCGCCAACGGGTTCAAAGGTGGCGAGGAGAGTTGCTATCACTAGCCCTGTCATCGAGCTCGGTATGATGGCGGATGGGGGGAGCGGCTGCGAGGGGAGGTTCTTTATAGGAGATGAATGGAGGGGCGTTACGCGAAGGATGTAATGGCCGGAGGCCATGGTGAGGGCGGTAGCGGACGTTACGAGGGCGGAGGAGAGGATGGGGGTGGGGGTGGGGGGGGTTGGCGTTTGCAGGGAAGGAGAAGGGGTGGAGGGCATGTGCTTTGCACGTGGTTGACTGGAGAGGGCGCCGTCACGTGCAAGGCACGTGATCAGGGCTGGGGAGAGGACAACTGGGTGACACGTGGTACGCCCAGGGGCTGCCACGTGTCACCTAAAAAAATTTCGAAATTAAAGAGGGGAAAAGAAGTAAGAGGAGACCTCGGATCGAAAAATTTTCTTCACGAAAGTTGTTCGTTTTGACGAGATCTACTATTTTCATGAAGGGACCGGGAGCAAAAGAGATCACTTGTGCGAAGTGATATTTTGGTGGTTCTCCATGTGTATAGAAAACCGGATTTTTGGGATTTTGTATTTTTTTTGGTGGTTTTAGAGAGGATAAAAATTATAGAAAAAATACGATAAAATACAAGAAAATTAATTACACACTAATCTATTTTTTTGGATTTTTAATAAATCAGAAAATAGGAAAATAAAAGTAAGAAACACACAACTTTTGTACAGACTGACAACGGACACTTGAACTCAGTCAGTTTCTTTGATTTCAGTTTTAATCTGGATTTGGATTTTTACGTTGCTTAATAAAACTTTCATCAAAGAACACAAAGGAAGAAGAAATAAAATTAAAAGAGTTAATTATGCACATAAAAACTCAAGTCAAAAATAGCAAAAAGTCAAAATACGCAAAAGAGGCCAAAAATCCAACTTTCACATATGAGCTTCGAATTTTACGAAATTGGTCTTCTTTTGAAGGTATTTGAAAATGGAGAACTTTAAAAATGAGTAGACCAAAATCGGACACTGTATGTGGAAGATATGCTCATTTTTGTTTGTCAGATGTGAAATTAGACTTTGGGATTATTTGACACTTGTTGGAGTTAGTATTTTTTTGTATTTTTTATTTAATAAGGTTAGTACTAACTACACAATGGAGGTGGTTTGGGCTCAATCAGAGTTTGGATAAATTAACTAAAAATAAGAGAATTTAGCGGCTTTTTGGGCTAATTTACACTTGGGATTTTTAATGCAATTATGCATGATGAAATGCAAATATTATTAACACATGTATGAATGCTAATAATGCTCTATTAATGATTAATTACAAGTGAATGATGGGGAACATAGCCTAAATGACCAATTTTAGCATGAAGAATACGAGATTCATCATACCCTTATACTTAGACCATGCTCGTCCCCGAGCATGAATGAATGACTTAGTTGAATACATCCCTGACTGTGCATGTGAATTTTCAAAGCTTAATTCATAGAAGACCCTTAATTTGAGTGATCCTAAAATTCTGGGTTCAACCAAGCTTTAATCAAAAGGAATCCAACTTCTCTAATTTTCAGACTCTCTGTTTTACATATAATATAAGGATATGATTTTTAGTATACCGTATTCATGAGATTCAAGTATAGACATCACCCAAAGTTCCAATCCAAGAGACTCTCCTCTAGACCTAATCCTCAATACTAGGGAATAAGTCTATTCTTGCTTCAGTCAACCGTCTCATTAGTTTGTCATACTTGAAAGTGTAGATGGACGACCAGATGATGGAGGGCATAGGATTGTGTCTGATTTTCTCTCCCTTACATTAGAACAAGGTGCCTCTCGAGTGCCTTATTACTCAACACAGGTATATTTTTATTTTGTTGATCAATGTGTCCGTCAAGAGAATTTGGAGTCGTCTGCACTTGTTTTTCTGGGAGTACACCGGGGTGTGTCTCTTTTGAGTATCTAAGATACCTTCGACACCCAGACTTGTATTGCTTACGATGCAGAGCCCTATTATGGTGCCAGCCCGACTCCTTGGTCCTAATTAGCGCTTGGTCCAAGTGGACACTTTGAAAATGTTTGGGAGCGCTCGTCATTGGTGGAAGCTCATTTGGAATTTGATTTTGGATGATAGAGCTTTTCTTTAACATTTCTATATATTTTTTTGTTGGCCAGCTCCACTGCTTTTACCAAAAGTTGGCGCACACTGATCAACAATTTTCATTAAGTTTCATCACATCATGGCACTTAGGTCAATATCAATAAGATAACATATGGACTTGTTCACATACTGGCTAGGTTTTTGCTGACACTTAGGTTTTCTGAAGCCTTCATTAACTTTATCCCATCCTCGAATATCATTAAATCGGGTCTAAACTCAAATCTCTAGTCCCAGTTCCTCAAGTGATATCTCAACTCATCTCATCAATCATGCAGTTGTGAAAGTGATTGTGCCGATCATATTGTTTTTGAAGGTAGAGATGAAGAGTGTAATATAGCGCTAAAATCTTTCAAACTAGGGAAGTGTGGATTATTAAGTCCAAAAACCCTAATGACTAAGGCAGGCTAACTCAGAATCTCAAGATCTCAGAAATTAAGTGTCCTAAAAAATCCTCAAGCCTTGAGTGATGGTGAATGTGTCAGGAATATATCAACCAAGGAATGCATGAAATGCTTGATGAAATGCAAGAACATGAGTGATTTTTTTAATGCAAAAAGTTTTTTTTGTGTTTTTTGTTTTGTTTTGTTTTATTTTGTTTTTTTTTGAAAAACATGTAATACTCACTACTTGTACCCATCCCCGATGTTAGATAAAAACGATTAAAGTACGAGCTATGGATAAAGTAGATAAAATATATACAAACACCCCTATAGTTAGCTGGTGCTATGTCCTCATGGCTGAAAGTGCAATGTAAACATAGCTCGTATTAAGTATAGATGGGAGAAAAACAGAAAGAGGAGAAGTGATGTATCAACAATGGTACCGGTCCCCCTATACTTAAGCTCAGGTTAGCCTGAGTATAATCGGATAATTACAGATGGGGAATCGGGTAGATTTGCGGATGTACAAGATCAATAAGGTTTGCGACGGACCTTCTTGCGGGAGTGTGAAGGGAGATAGTATGGAAATGTGGAGGGCGATGAAGTGGGGGCCGATGAAGAAGACCAGCCATCGTCAGAGTCGTACTCAGGAGAATAGTAGTCGTCTGCAGAGGATCTCCAACTTTTGTCGATCAGAGGTAAGTGCCCTTGGATCAGAGTTGTACCTATTGCACTTATCTGATGAACTACATCAGGACCGGACGAGGACTCTTCAGAAATCATCTGATGTCTATGGTCAAATGTGACTTTCTTGGTCGGTTTGTTTCCTTGAGAAGTATTGGGAGGAAGTTGGACAGTCTTCATCTCCCTGTCTTGAGTAACCGATGTGACATTCGTGAGTTCCTCATCAGATGAATCCCCGTAAAAGTCAACCAATTCTTGAAGGGTCATGCGCTTCTTCGGTCGAGGGAGATTGTTCCTGGTGTTTTTGTGATTTATGGCTGGGGTTTTTGATGTCACTTCCGGATGATCATGAATTTTGGTGACATCGGATGTTTCCGGAGTCGGTTCCTTATATGGTTCAAGTATCTCATGAATTACTGCCGACTCAAAGATTGGACCACTCAAATAATCGTGGTGATCTTCAATAATATGGTCCAATTCTTCATAAGCTCCAAAATCTTGATTTTTCCTAGGAGCAGTGATAGGGTGGTGAGAATCTGAAGTTTGTCAAGCAGTCAATCTTTCAGGTGACTCTCCTAGGGTTTGTATCAGTGTGTCATGCGGAGATGTCTGATAATGTGAAATATTTATCTCCTGATCATAACTGTCGGTTTCAAGTTGGTTTTCCTCAGAGCAGGACGTGTCATTGGGGGTTTGTTTATTGTGGTCTGAGTTCGGGAACTTGATTTCCTGAGTCTCGCAATCGACGATCGCCTTAGTGGAGGCTAAGAACGGCTTTCTTAAAATGATAGGAGACTCAGACATCCTTCCGGGGTGCTCAATGTCAAGGACAATAAAGTCCACGTTATGTTCTTTACCTCGGAAATTTACGACGACAGAAACGATCCCCTGCGGTCTTTTGATAGATCGATTGGGTAATTGAACGATCACCGTAGTCTTTTTGAGTTGTCCGAATTTAAGTTGATTAAAGACAGACTTCGGGAGGATGTTTAAAGTAGACTCGTCGTCTAACCGAACATTAGTGAATGTAAAATCACATGTGATCCGAGTCAACCGCTTGAATTTACGGCTTTTGATTTTATGATTCATCACCAAAGAACTAGCCATAGATATGACATGATATTCAGTCCTGGATCGTTTCTTGCCCGTCTTTTTGGGGTTCAGTCGACTCTTCACAAATCTCTTAAGATCGGGCACATATTCTATTGCTTTGATCAATGGAAGCTCTAAGACCAGACTCTTGCAAAATGCTTCCATTTCAGAATTGTCTAATTTTTTTGAATTTTTATTTTTTTCAATTTTTTGGTATTTTCTGCAATATGGTCAGTCGGGGGTCAGAGGTCAGTGGTGGCTGTGCCTGATCGTGATGATCCAGTGGTTCGCAAGGTGGTAGCCTCACTTCTTTTGAATTTTGCATAGACTGGATGAGATCATATATTCTCTCAGTTAAAGTATCTGTTCTATAATTAATCCGAGCAATCTCATCCTCAAACATCTCATGACTAGTGATTGAATAATCATTCTTTATGTGTCGTGATTCTGACATGTAACCTCGAGTAGAGTATTGATTGTTCATAAACATTATGGCCTGGTCATGAGTTATATTTCCTTGACTTTGATTTTCCAGTGGATTGTCGAAGGAAAATTGATTGTACTCAAGAGGATAGTCATTTTGAATAGGGGATGGTTCAATAGGTTGTGAGATCATAGTAACCGGAAATCGTGTTCTACTGTCAATGTCGGTTACTCTATTGTTCATCCTCAATTTTGGTCTCTCTCTCATGTCCATAAGATTGTCAGAATGTGAGAGAGGGCTATTCCAAGAATAAGTGTGGTCATAGGGTGGGATGTATGGGCGGGAAGAGAATGATGGTTGAGGGGAACTTGAATTGAAGATCATGTTCTCCTGAGGAGTGTGTGAAGAAGGATATCGGGACAAGGTCGTGGAGATCGGAAAAGAAGACCACTGTGCCGACATCTTCTCAAGATGGATGAAATGATTATCGAACCACGATTTGCTTGCTCGATTGCAAGGCCTTGACGTACACAAATCAAACACAAACAAACACGTTGATTCACCCACTGAACACTGGTGAATGCACGTTAGGGTTCGGCCGCTTATCTTTTCAGTTTTAATTTAATGACAAAACAATCTTGAAAATTGAGCGGAGCTGTTAGGTGCCGAAATATTTCACAAAGACTGTCTCGAGTTCATACAACTAGTTGCACCTACTTTCAGCCAGTATAGGTGTAAGTACGGACTGTTTAAACGGCTACCCGTGTTACTTGAGGACGGAGCCTTCCGCGGTGTCCTCTAAACCACCTACTCTGCTAAGGGAAGTCAGACCGTGAAAACGGCTACCCGAGACCCTCACTGAAAAGTAGCTAATTGTTTTAAAATCAGTAGTCTGAATGAAACACTTCGGTTTTGGGCTCTTTCTTAAGTGTGCCTTCTAGTCCTTACAAACAATGAGTGGGTTCCTCTCTACCAAACACAGATTAATTTTATGTCAATTTTATTTACAGTCACCTTGATTAGCAGTCCCAATTTTAGATTGAGGTTATCACTGAAGTTTATGTGAGCACAGAAATTCACGCTTAACTAGTAATCCCAATTCCGTTAATTCCTAAGTTGTAAAACTCGAGGAGGGAGAATCGAAAAGGCAATGCAAACGTGAATCAATGATGCATGCTTAAGAAGAAGACTTACAGTGAATCCTCGCGTTCTTCATGCGAGATGCAAGACAAGGAATTAAAATTTACACTAAATGATATGCACAGATGAAAAATGCCCTAAATTGATAGTTCTATTAGCGGGAAGAATTGATTTCAAATTTTTTGGCTAATGTTGAACGATATATAGTGCGTATAGTTAATGAATGTGTGGCCTATGAATTACGAGCACAATCAAATAATTCTAATCTAGCGTATGTGCTCCTAAATTCTACGTCATGCCACAGAGAGTCCAGTCCTGAATATTACAGATTAACAGGGTACAAGGAGAGAGGGACCCTGTGAATAATGCAGAAAAGTAAACCTAGACTAAGCTCTCTCTTCACAAAAATTAAAACTTAATCTTCTTCCTTGCAGATCCTTGAATTGAATTCCAAAATGTCGCTCCTATTAGTTTCTGCAAAGAGAGAAATTGCGGTTAGTATTTGAAGTAAGAGAGAGATGCAAAATAAAATGCAGAAAATGACACAAAAATTAATTTTACAAAAATTAATTACAAAAAATGATGTAAAACCCTAAAAATTCGCCGTTCCCCCGGCAACGGCGCCATTTGATGAGCGTGAAATTCACCTCTTTAATAATCGGTAATTGTAGTATAGGAGGTGAATTTTGGTCGATCAAAACACCACAATCTGTGAATATTGTGGAATATTTTTACTTGATAAGTCTACCAAGGCCGAACACAGAGAATGGTGATTCTTAGTTGCGTGGTCTTAAATCAAATTAAATAATTAATTAATGTTTGATTGATTTCTATGTCAGAAGATGTACAATGCAATGAGATGCAAATGTGAAGAAATATACAGGGAAAATGAAGCACCGGATCTATGATTTATGAAGTTTCATCCTCTAATAAATTTATCAATTAATCCTCAAATACTATCACAGATCGAATAATTTCAAGAAATATTTATCAATAAGAGAACCAAGCTGTGGGGTATAAGATCAATCACCAGCTAAGTAGTCCTGCAGATAAAGAGATCAACAATAATTTTCAAGGAGTTTTGACCCCTAATTTTTCCTGTGATTTAATCCTCAAAGAGTGATTGATAATAACAAGTAAATAACTCAATTATCTATCCTTGAATATGCCCCTGCAATAGACCAATTTTCCTCAAGTTAATCAGTACACAATGTCAACATAGCTGCATAAGATCAAATAAATCCTCGAATAATAATAATCAGTAAACAACCTCAGATCTGTCCACAAATTATGCCAAGCGATAGAGCATGAAAATAGCTTCAAAATGACATATTATATGCTCAAAGCAGAGTTCGTATGAGAGAGATACGCTAGAATGAAATTCCAGGGACTAAAATGTAAATAAAATAAAGATTTTCTTGCAAAGAGGTCCCTGGAGGGGCTTATATGTAATTTAGCGAAGTTGGAGGGGCCCCTTTGTAATTTACCCACTGGCGGGGGTATATATGTAATTTCAGAAACTTGCGGGGTCTCCGATGCAATTTTCCCCAGAGCGCATATGCGTAGCACGTGCGCCGGAGGCTTGGTCAGGGAGGCTGAGGCTCGGGCGGCCGAGCCTGAGGTTTGGGCCCGACGCAGAGGCTCGGGGGTCCCGCAGCTCAGGCTCGGATGGCGACGCTGTGGCTTGGGTGACAAGGAGGAGGGTCGGGCAACGGAGCTCAGGCTCGGATGCCCGAGCCTACGTGGCGGCCGGATGGTGGTTCGGGCGCCCCGAACCTCGAGGCAGGGGTCGAGGCTCGGGAGAGACACGTGGCACTTCGGGGACCGTCGGATCAAGGGCTATTCGCCCGATACGACGGTAACTGCTCGTTGCGAGGGCGGGGCGGCGGTGCCAGTGGCGGTTGACAGAGGAGATCGAAGCGAAGGCGCTGCTCGGCCGGCGACGCGGAGGCGGGGCGCGGGCGGCGAGGCGGAGGCGCGGGCTGCGCGGCGGAGGCACGACTAGGGCTAGGCTGCTCCTCGGCCGACACACGGCGCGAAGGGGCGCCGAGGCGCGGGGCGGAGCGCGAGGGGCGAGGGTCGGCAGAGCCTTGCGCGCAGGGGGTGGCGAGGCTGCGAGTGAAGTGTCGGCGATGGACCTGCAAGGAAGAAGATTAAAGGTGAAATGAAGAGACTAAGGTTGCCTGGAAGGCAAGGGAGGAAGGTGGTTACTTATGGTAGTCGCGAGAGGGGGGAGCGGCAGGGGCCTTCTCCGGGTTATCGCTCGAGCTCCTTGGCGAAGGAGCGAGCTATACTGCAAACTGGGTTAGCAGCTGCAAGGTCGAGGAACGGCCTTGGATTCCGTCGACGGGTTCAAAGGTGGCGAGGAGAGTTGCTGTCACCAGCCCTGTCGTCGAGCTCGGTATGATGGAGGATGGGGGGAGCGGCTGCGAGGGGAGGTTATTTATAGGAGGTGAATGGAGGGGCGTTACGCGGAGGATGTAACGGCCGGAGGCCATGGTGAGGGCGGTAGCGGACGTTACGAGGGCGGAGGAGAGGACGGGGGCGGGGGTGGGGGGGTTGGCGTTTGCAGGGAAGGAGAAGGGGTGGAGGGCACGTGCTTTGCACGTGGTTGACTGGAGAGGGCGCCGTCACGTGCAAGGCACGCGATCAGGGATGGGGAGAGGACAACTGGGTGACACGTGGCACGCCCAGGGGCTGCCACGTGTCACCTAAAAAATTTCGAAATTAAAGAGGGGAAAAGAAGTAAGAGGAGACCTCGGATCGAAAAATTTTATTCACGAAAGTTGTTCATCTCGACGAGATCTACAACTTTCATGAAGGGCCCGGGATCAAAAGAGATCACCTATGCGAAGTGATATTTTTGGTGGTTCTCCATCTGTATAGAAAACCAGATTTTTGGGATTTTGTATTTTTTTGGTGGTTTTAGAGGGGATAAAAATTATAGAAAAAAATACGAAAAAAATCCCATTCTTACACTCTACATCCCGAACGCCAAGGCCACCCTCGTTGCGCCCCCTCTTGACATCCTCCCAACCCACGAGATGTAAACCAGTACCTTGTTGCATCCCGTCAGACCAAAAGAATCTCCTCATCAATGCCTCCACTTTTCTTCTAACCCTCACCGGCATCAGGCTAGTAGAGAAGAAGAAGACAGGAATGGCTGAGAGCACGCGCTTCAGAAGGACTAACTTTCCCCCTCTAGATAAGGTGATTGCTTTCCACCTTGCCAATCTCTGTTCCATTTGCCTTACCATCTCGTCCCAATCTGCACTTCTAAGCTTCCCAACACCTAAGGGAAGCCCCAAATAAGGTATAGAAAGTTCCCCCAAACGGCAATCCGTAATCTCAACAATGGTGATATGTTCCGCTTCGCTCAGCCCAAAAGTAACTACCATCGACTTATTCTTATTTATCTCCAATCCTGAAAAATCACCAAAGATGTCCACCAGATGCGCTGCATTTGCGCTTTGACCCTCCGAGCCGCCGAGAAGGAGGATCGTGTTGTCCGCATATTGTAGTAGAGGGATCAAAATATAATCTTTACAGAACCCCTCACACCATTCCGCCTCAACAGCCTGCCTGAATAGAACCCCCAAAGCGTCTGCCACCAGTACGAACAACATAGGAGCCAGATGACATCCCTACCTCACACCGCACTGCGACTGGTAGAAGCCACCCTCGGGTTTGCCGTTCACCAGGATAGAGTAGGAAGAAGTAGTGATACATCTTCATCCAGTCCACCCACATATATGGAAAACCTCTCTTTCATAAAGAGAGCCACATGAACCTCCATTCAACACAGTCATAAGCCTTCGCGTAGTCAATCTTCCAAAGAGCTCCTCTCGCCTTCGTCCTTTTCCAGTCAAGGCAGATCTCCAAAGCCAACACTAGACCATCTGCCATCTGTCTCCCGAGGATGAAAGCCGACTGTCCCTGAAGCACAACTGAATCCAGGACCCCCTTCAATCTATTTGCCAGAATCTTTGCAATAATGAGGTAAATTGCGTTGGAGAGCGCAATAGGCCTAAAATTTTCCACCCGTAGGGGTGTTTCCTTCTTGGGCAACAAGAACAAAAGCGCCCGGTTGATCTTCTCCAACCCTCTGTTTCCTTCCCTGAATTCATTCAGCACATCCAAAACCTCTTCCTTCAGCAGATCCCAGAACTCTATGTAGAAAAATACCAGGAAGCCATCCGGGCCAGGAGCCCCATCCACGTTCAATTCCCAAATCGCTCGCTTAGCTTCCTCTTCCAAAAAAGGAACCAATAGCCTATCAACCTGCGCAGTTCACAGGGTCTCCACCCCCGTCCCCAGCCGCTCCCACCCTCTCCCACATTTACTTCTCGTGGCTCCCATAAAATGACCTCTTAATGCACTCCTAATGGCCGCCTCTCCCGAAACACGACCCCCCCCAACGTCAAGGTCATGAATGAAGTTCCGCCTTCTCCGCCCCGAGGCCATGGAATGGAAAAATCTTGTGTTGGCGTCCCCCTCCTTGAGCCACTTCTGTCTGGATCTTTGCCGCCACTCCGCCTCTTCTTTTTTGTCTTCAAGTAGAAGCACCTCAAGGAAGTCCTGCCTGTCCTTGATCTCCGCCTCAAGAAGTCCTCTCGCGTCATCCAACCCATCTAATCTGGACACTTCGGCTTGAGCCTCTACCCTCTTCGATCTCCTTCTGCCCCTCACCTCCTTCCTGAAGGATGTTAGAAAAGACCTCAATGACACGAGCTTAGTTGCTAACTTCGAAACCGCCGAGCCCTCTGCACTACCCCCTCTCCACTGTTCTGCCACCATATCTCTGAATCCGTTGCTCCTCGCTGCGTTCAAAGCGAAAGAAGAATCTGTTTCGCTGCTCCTCGCCAGACGACCGTAGAATAGGTGTATGGTCGGAATGCGCCCGCAGAAGGGCCCAGTCCCTCGAAAAGGGAAACCTCTCAACGCCCTCCGTAGAAAGCAAGAATCTGTCCAATTTGGATTGCGCTCGAGTATTACGCCAGGTAAAGGCACAACCCGCAGCATCAAAGATTGACAGACCCAAACTGTGAATCATTCCACAGAATTCCATCGAGCCAGGGTCTCTATGATGAGCGTGAAATTCACCTCTTTAATAATCGGTAATTGTAGTATAGGAGGTGAATTTCGGTCGATCAAAACACCACAATCTGTGAATGTTGTGGAATATTTTTACTTGGTAAGTCTACCAATGTTAAACACAGAGAACGGTGATTCTTAGTTGCGTGGTCTTAAATCAAATTAAATAATTAATTAATGTTTGATTGATTTCTATGTCAGAAGATGTACAATGCAATGAGATGCAAATGTGAAGAAATATACAGGGAAAATGAAGCATTGGATCTATGATTTATGAAGTTTCATCATCAAATAAATTTATCAATTAATCCTCAAATACTATCACAGATCGAATAATTTCAAGAAATATTTATCAATAAGAGAACCAAGCTGTGGGGTATAAGATCAATCGCCAGCTAAGTAGTCCTGCAGATAAAGAGATCAACAATAATTTTCAAGGAGTTTTGACCCCTAATTTTTCCTGTGATTTGATCATCATAGAGTGATTGATAATAACAAGAAAATAACTCAATTTTCTATCCTTGAATATGCCCCTGCAATAGATCAATTTTTCCTCAAGTTAATCAGTACACAATGTCAACAGAGCCTGCATAAAATCAAATAAATCCTTGAATAATAATAATCCGTAAACAACCTCATATTTGTCTACAAATTATGCCAAGTGATAGAGCATGGAAATAGCTTCAAAATGACATATTATATGCTCAAAACGGAGTTCATATGAAAGAGATATGCTAGAATGAAATTCCAGGGACTAAAATGTAATAAAATAAATTTTTTCTTGCAAAGAGGTCCCTGGAGGGGCTTATCTGTAATTTAGCGATGTTGGAGGGGCCCCTTTGTAATTTACCCACTGGCGGGGGTATATATGTAATTTCAGAAACTTGCGGGGGCTCCGATGCAATTTTCCCCTGAGGGCACGTGCGTAGCACGTGCGCCGGAGGCTTGGTCAGGGAGGCTGAGGCTCGGGCTCCCGAGGATTAGGCTCGGATGGCGACGCTGTGGCTCGGGTGACAAGGCGGAGGGTCGGGCAACGGAGCTCAGGCTCGGATGCCCGAGCCTACGTGGCAGCCAGATGGTGGTTCGGGCGCCCCGAACCTCGAGGCAGGGGTCGAGGCTCGGGAGAGACACGTGGCACATCGGGGACCGTCGGATCAAGGGCTATTCGCCCGATCCGACGGTAACTGCTCGTTGCGAGGGCGGGGCGGCGGAGCCAGTGGTGGCTGACGGAGGAGATCGAAGCGGAGGCGCCGCTCGGCCGGCGACGCGGTGGTGTGGCGCGGGCGGCGAGGCGGAGGCGCGGACTGCGCGGCGGAGGCACAACTAGGGCTAGGCTGCTCCTCGGCCGAGACACGACGCGAAGGGGCGCCGAGGCGCGGGGCGGAGCACGAGGGGGCGGCAGAGCCTTGCGCGCAGGGGGTGGCGAGGCTGCGAGTGAAGTGTCGGCGATGGACGTGCAAGGAAGAAGATTAAAGGTGAAATGAAGAGACTAAGGTTGCCTGGAAGGCAAGGGAAGAAGGTGGTTGCGTATGGTAGTCGCCAGAGGGAGGAGCGGCGGGGGCCTTCTCCGGGTTATCGCTCGAGCTCCTTGGCGAAGGAGCGAGCTGAACTGCAAATGGGGTTAGCAGCTGCAAGGTCGAGGAACGGCCTGGGATCGCGCCGACGGGTTCAAACGTGGCGAGGAGAGTTGCTGTCACTAGCCCTGTCGTCGAGCTCGGTATGATGGCGGATGGGGGGAGCGGCTGTGAGGGGAGGTTCTTTATAGGAGGTGAATGGAGGGGCGTTACGCGAAGGATGTAACGGTCGGAGGCCATGGTGAGGGCGGTAGCGGATGTTACGAGGGCGGAGGAGAGGACGGGGGTGGGAGTGGGGGGGGTTGGCGTTTGCAGGGAAGGAGAAGGGGTGGAGGGCACGTGCTTTGCACGTGGTTGAATGGAGAGGGCGCCGTCACGTGCAAGGCACGTGATCAGGGCTGGGGAGAGGACAACTGGGTGACACGTGGCACGCCCAGGGGTTGCCACGTGTCACCTAAAAAAATTTCGAAATTAAAGAGGGGAAAAGAAGTAAGAGGAGACCTCGGATCGAAAAATTTTCTTCACGAAAGTTGTTCGTCTCGACGAGATCTACAACTTTCATGAAGGGACCGGGAGCAAAAGAGATCACCTGTGCGAAGTGATATTTTTGGTGGTTCTCCATGTGTATAGAAAACCGGATTTTTGGGATTTTGTATTTTTTTTGGTGGTTTTAGAGAGGATAAAAATTATAGAAAAAATACGATAAAATACAAGAAAATTATTTACACACTAATCTATTTTTTGGATTTTTAATAAATCAGAAAATAGGAAAATAAAAGTAAGAAACACACAACTTTTGTACAGACTGACAACGAACACTTGGACTCAGTCAGTTTCTTTGATTTCAGTTTTAATCTGGATTTGGATTTTT
Organism: Ottelia alismoides; assembly: GCA_037367405.1. Lineage (NCBI taxonomy): Eukaryota > Viridiplantae > Streptophyta > Magnoliopsida > Alismatales > Hydrocharitaceae > Ottelia > Ottelia alismoides. The sequence goes on from JAZKJV010000899.1 coordinate 245,658, forward strand.
ACGTTGCTTAATAAAACTTTCATCAAAGAACACAAAGGAAGAAGAAATAAAATTAAAAGAGTTAATTATGCACATAAAAACTCAAGTCAAAAATAGCAAAAAGTCAAAATGCGCAAAAGAGGCCCAAAACCCAACTTTCACATATGAGCTTCGAATTTTACGAAATTGGTCTTGTTTTGAAGGTATTTGAAAATGGAGAACTTTAAAAGTGAGTAGACCAAAATCGGACACTATTTGTAGAAGATATGCTCATTTTAGTTTGTCAGATGTGAAATTAGTCTTTGGGATTATTTAACATTTATTGGAGTTCGTATTTTTTTGTATTTTTTATTTAATTAGGTTAGTAATAACTACACAATGGAGGTGGTTTGGGGTCAATCGGAGTTAGGATAAATTAACTAAAAATAAGAGAAGTTAGCGGCTTTTTAGGCTAATTTACACTTGGGATTTTTAATGCAATTATGCATGATGAAATGCAAATATTATTAACACTTGTATGAATGCTAATAATGCTCTATTAATGATTAATTACAAGTGAATGATGGGGAACAGAGCCTAAATGACCAATTTTAGTATGATGAATTCGAGATTCATCACTCTACCCCCACCAGCCTGTGGACGATCATCCGGTAGTAAAGTAACGTTGAGATCTCCCCCAATGATCCATATCCCATCCCTTTTCGAGTGGCCCAACTATTCAAGTTCAGATGCCAGGGTTCCTCTTTCGCCGTTGTTTGGGCCGTAAACATTCGTGACTAGAATTACAAGACCATCCGCCCTCCGCCGAAGTAACACCGACAAGCAAAACAGAGATTTCGACTCCTCCATTAGATCGAAAGCGTCCCTCCTCCACCCTGACATCAGACCTCCCGAAGCGCCATGCGCCTCCCGCTCAGCCAAGTCAAATCGACCACCCCCGTCTAATCCTCTTCTTACAGCGTTCGCCCCTGAGGGCAGCTTTGTTCCGTGTAGTAGAAAGATATCCATACCAGCTTCAAACATAAGGTTCCTTACTCTCAATCCTTTTTCAGGCCGACCCAACCCCTTGCGTTCCACGAGAGAATCTTCATTGACATAGAACCTGCTTAGTCTTCCTAGGTGGGACCAGGTCCAACCGCTCAGCTACTGCCCAATCCAAAATTCAGAAACGGCTCTTATTAGTCTGAAAGGCCGGCAACGACCCCCGAACATCGACCCCCCCTTCTGCCTCTGCAAACATCGCTGCTCTCCTCTTCCTTCTCTCCTGATTACCCTTCCTGACATAACACGCTCCGAACCTCATGCCCCCCTCCTCCACGGCCCGCAACCCTTCTACGTCATCATCTGCTTCGTCACCCCCGGGCACCACCGCTACCACCCCCACCTGCGGAGAGCCTACTTCGGCCAGGGATCCAACGCATCCCACAAACTCCTCTTGGATTCCCTCCCTTGACAAACCCTCTCCCTTCGAAGGCTCATTCCTGACCCCCCTTCACCCCCTCCAGGCATCGCCCCTCCCGTGATAAGATCATTGTTGAACGCTCCATTCAAGGTCTGCTGAAACCCCTCATCTTGTCGTGCTACCGCAACAGAGACAGGTGGCTCAATCGGGTTCAATCCCGAGTCGGATCCTCCGACCTGCACACCACTGTCAGAATCGGCCATCCGGACCCCCGACGCTCCCTCCATGGCGGGTTGATCTGCCAGGTCCGAAAAGCCAAACCATACAGGTCCTATCCCAACAGGCGAGGCACGCCTTCCAGTCCGCCCCAGCAAATTCAGTTCCACGTCATCGCAAGGGGCCCCTCCCGCCGCGTGGAAATAGTATTGGGAATCGAGTTGCGCCTCTAAACAAGGAATGTCGAGGGTCCCGAAACGGATCTCGGGCGGAAGGTGAGGGGACGCTCCCGTCGATTGCGTTGATCCAATTGGCAATGGTTGACCAGGCTGTCATGGCGGGTCTCCAGCCAACTTTAGCATCTCATCCCCCATCCGCACGCCCAGTTCTTCAGCCGCCTTTTGATCCTCCCGGGTACCGCCTCTAGAGTTGCGATCCATCAATGCAAGCTCACTGCAAAAGTTCTTCCCTGCAAGCCGGCGTCTGCTCCAACCCAGCTGCTCCGGAGCCAAGCCCCTTACCCTGAGAACAGGGTCCAGCGGCTTCCCCGACCGGCATCCCAAAGACTCAACTTCGACGACCTCCACATCATCCCCTGCAAATCACGGATGCTCGACAGATTACACATGACCATGGGCACTCCCTTCACCCGTACCCGGTTTAGTGGCTTTGGTTGTAGAATTATGTCCGCAGGCATCGGAAACTGCCACCGCAACTTCGTCCATCCCTCTTTGGACCACCGCAGCAGCTTCGTGTAGACGCTCTCTTCAAGCCCTCTTGCCAGAACGCGCCACGACGATAATTGCACGATGTCGCCTCTGAAAAGCGCAGCCGAAACCAGGCCGACATCTGACGTGCCCCCGAATAGCACCTCCTCCGGCCCACCGCCTTCCCCTACCAGCACGGCGGGTTGACGCTGCTACGAGCCATGACTTGCTCTTCGAGACATCGGGCAAGAGTTGCTTCTGTGCGAGAAACGGTGGCATCGAAAACAACGGATTGGTTCACGGCACTGGCGAGCCCAGTGCTTCAAGGACTCGCATCGGTAGCAGCCTCTCCCAAATGGATTCGAGAACGGCTTCGCCTGATGCGATCGACCCCTACACGACACCTCCTTTCTTCGCCGCACGACGACCCAGCCCCCTGCATTGCCCTTCTCTTCTCTCTCATCCGCCATCTGAAGTTAATATTGTTGTACACATACTTTGAGGGCGCGAGCATGCAATCTTGGCTAACTCATCAATGTGGTTGAAACGAGTTAGGAAGCTTCTCTCCATTCGTTCACAGATTGACTTGCGGATTATATTATTAAGGTGCCCCTCCTCTCCTTTTTATCTAATTTTAAGGAACTTCGAAGGTTCTAGGTTTATAATTGCATTTTTACATGTCCTCTAAAATGATTAATGGGGCTGCCCCCACGCTATTTTCGGCATATTTTTTATTTTTTATTTGAAAATATCGCCATGTATATTCATCCCTATATCCCTCCTATATGCCATTCGAATTTCGTCAGAAACAGAGACTCCTACGGCCTCCATCCAGACAATCATTTTTTAACGGTTGTAGGATTTGTTAAATCGACACGATCTTGATGGAGGCCGTATGAGTCTCTGTTTCTGACGAAATTCGAATGACATATAGGAGGAATATAGGGGTGAATATACATGGTGATATTTTTCAAAAAAAATAAAAAATGCCGAAATAGGGGGCGGGGTAGCCCCATTAAATCCTCCTCTAAAAACACCATGCAAGATGTATCTTTTGATCTGGTTATTTTCTTTCTCCAGTCAATTTGGCTTTTTCCCTCCCGCCATATATCATGTTAATTTTTTAGCTCACCAGGTGGTGGATATTTTTTCTATCTCCTCCGTTTATGTAATCATTACTGTTGGAGTATGCGTTCATTGTGTAGGTGGGTAATTGGATCTCTCTAGTGTCTAATCATCACACTCTCTTATGTTTAGTCCCACATCTACTAGTTGTAGAACTTGGAGAGTCAATGGGGGCTATATAAGAAGCACCACACCCATTGTACCAGATGAGGAACTTCAATAGAAGAATCAACCCTCTGAGGCGTTCTCCTGTGGCTTCATCCCGTTCCCCACGGAATAAGGTTCCACGTAAAAATCCCGGTATTCTTCATATTTGTTCTTTATCTCTGATATTACGCTTTCGCATTCTCATTTTCTAACATGGTATCAAAGCGGGTTCGTTTCTCAAGGATTTATTTATGTTCATGATTTGTTCGAGATTTGATTAAGAGGGCATATTTAATTCTGGTTCATTCTTGAATATTATTATGTTAATGTTCAAGATCATTCAAGTTTGTAGAAGATTATATGGTTTTCCAAAAACCTTATTCTTAGGTTAGCAAGCAGTTCAAGAAAATTAGGGTTTTCCTGATAGAAGCCCTAATTCTCCACGGCAACGAGACTGCACACGTTCTTCTACATATTCTCAACCATCAATTCTAGGGTTTTCTGGAAACCCTAATTCTGCATCGGCAAGAGGTTGATCTCCAGTTTGGGTTCTAAGCGCATCTCTTTATGCATGATTCCCGATGCAAGATTCCAAGGCGGTGTAATCAGATCTCTCACACGTGCCACCATCACGCCCTATCTCCAAAAGACCCATCATTTTATCCTCTGTGCATATCATATTCAGTCCACGACGACGACGATGCAACACCTCCTTCAGCGCACCTCAACCCTGCAACCAAACGGAGCCCATGTGCTGGTGCAACCGCCTAAGTAGCGGGGCACGCACCTTCATAGAGGCTGCGATGAAGCATCCCCAGGCGGAGCTACGAGGTGGCTTCAGGCGGAGCCACGATCCTCTCTCTAAGTTGCGCATCCTAGCTGAACCCTGGAGGTACCGTCGTAAGTCCAAGAGGTGCCCCAATATGGATCTCGATCACATCAGCCCCTTCATCAACTTCCATCGCATAGCCGCGCTCGAAGGGTCTACCACTCTCCCACATGCTCAAGAGACATCGCTCCCTCAACAAGTCACACCACCCTTTCGCAAGAACCCCCAGGAGGCGCTGCCTACCTCCTTCAGGTTCCAGTCTACGATCAACCATCTCACCACGCATCTCTAAGTCTTGGACTCCACAGGAGGTTAGGTTCTCCCAGCAACGCCCATACCAGCGCAACCTCTCTCCGACGATTAGACCTCCTCCTTGCGGAACTCCTTTTGACGGTATCTCCTTGCAATCTCCAGGTGTGATGTGCACCATCTCCAAGCGACGATGGCAGTCCCACACATAACCCTAGGGATGGGGTGCCGATCTCCTTACCTATCTATCGAGGAATTAGTGGGACGATTGGGGAGGCCCTATTATACATGTGTGTTGGGCCTAAAATTTAAGGATGAGTTATTTGGGCTTAAAGTTGAGCTGATGTCAAAAACAAAAGGGGCAACATGAAGTTTGGGGCTAATTTGGGCCATGAATTTGGGAAAAAAGGGAGATTTATTTTGGGAAAAGGTGCGTACAAAAAAATCATACGTAGAAAAAAATGATATGAAAAAAATTGCGAGAAGAAAACCTGAGAAAAAATTGATTGAGATCAGCTTATATGATTTATTCGTTTTTTTTCCTTATATTCATGCCTTCTCCCAACTTTGTCTATGTCATTGTTTTTCGATAAGTACAAGAGAAAGGGAGAGTACTTTGTAGAGTTACAAGTCAGATTTAGATATCAGATTCTTCATAATTCTTCATATATCAGGCCAGTTGTTGGACTCTACAGATTTTCAGATTTAGACTCGACGTTCAGATTGGTTCCGAGTCTTTAGTGTGATGCATGCATGTCTACGATCATTATTTGTGTGGTCCCCATCTTTATTTTTAGTCTCAGGGTTTTTATGTGATCCGTAGGGACTCCAGAGTAGAGATCCCATTCTCTATGCCATTGTGAACTAGGGTTTTCATGTGGTTTCATAGGGGCTCCAAAGTAGAGATCTCATTCTCTGAGCCAGTATGGGAGAGACCCAGTTCTCCGACGAGGAGACTTTCAAACTCCATTCTTCAGTGACCGTGGACTCCGACGAGGATGTTTCCACGCCTTTTTCCAGTTCATCCCTTCAGAGAGATGGGGCAATTGCGGGCCCGAGTTCTCCAGGTAGAGACTCATGTCAGTTTCAGCGACTCTGACAAACGCAATACGGAGCACATGTTCTCCGACAAGGAGACTCAATTATGTTCACACTCTAGCCCTTTTGTTCCTCCTCACCAGCACGTCATGAGAAGCAACATGTTTGATAGCAATTGATAGTAGAGTATGCATTGAGTTGATAGTCTGTAGTGCCTTGTATTGCGAGTTTGAGATTTCTTTCTATGTGTCCAAGCTGAGCATTGCATGCTTTAGCTTGAGGGGGAGTGTTGGAGTATGCATCCACTGTGTAGATGGGTAATTGGATCCCTCCAGGGTCCAATTACCACACCCTCTTATGTTTAGTCCCATATCTACTAGTTGTGGGACTTGGAGAGTTAGTGGGGGTTATATAAGAAGCCCACACCCATTGTACCGGATGGGAAACTTCATTAGAAGAATCAACCCTTTGAAGCGTTCTCCCATGGTTTTATCCCGCTCCTCACGGAGTAGGGTTCCACGTAAAAATCCCGGTGTTCTTAGTATTTATTCTTTATCTCTGATATTACGCTTCCGCATTCTCGTTTTCTAACCGTTACATTTTTAACAGAAAGATTAGTTTTATTCAATGCAACCTCCTCTTTATAATTGTTGACAGTTACCTTTATATTAGTGAGATGGGAGGGAGTAATGTTGTGTTCTATGGTTCGTGAAAGTGCTGCTTGCTATTTTTGCTGAGGCAACTATTTAGATATTTAACTTAGATTAGATTTACATGCGTATCATAATCAGAATTTACATAGGATATCATGAAGAGATGTTCTCTTTGCAATGCTGATTCTTGATGTATGACATATGCAGGTATGCCAAGGGATCATTTTTAAGCTAGCAGGCTGGAAGCTTGTGGACGTTAATGTTGTAGACATAAAACCATGGGTCATGCATGCTGAAGTTGCTAGAAAGTACTCTGCATGGGATAATAGAGTAATCCTTGTTGGTGATGCTGCCCACCGTTTCCCCCCTGCTGGTGGTTTCGGTAAGCTTGATCTATGTTTCTTGTGGGTACATGGCCCACTTGTTTTAATTTGATTTATAAATATGTTATAGTTCTTTCGATGATGATAAGTCTTTATGTACATTAGGTATATTAATTGCTATTTTTTGTAGCATGGAATAAAGTTTTTTCAAAATATAACATCCCATACAAATCATTTCTTTACAATATTTTCTATAACATGCAGTTGACATTTGCCCAAAAAATGAGCACTGAGTAATTGATTAACTAGGATGCATACTCGCGCTTCGCGGAGGGGGTAAAATGGAATGCCAAAACATAGGAAGATGTTTAAAATTCAGACGCATGTTTTATGAAAATAAAATTGACAATGATTTAGTGTTCAAAACAATGAAAAAATTAAGAAGGCATCTACCTCATATGATAATAACTTTATTAAAAGAAAGTTGCATTAAAGATTCTAACACATAAAAGTACAAATTAAAAAGAGTGAAGAAAGATGATAGAATCAACATATGGTGATTGTTATTCATAACTTTATATATTAAAACACAACTACATAGCTTGTTGACATATTTTTTAAAAAAAATTGGAAGCAATTTCTTTTTTTTACGGGATATCATTTAAATTCTATCAGAAGTCACATGTAAAATTTAAAACAAATATATAATTATTAGCAGATATCTAACCTCGTTAGCCACATAATCATTGTGAACAATCACCAATTGATATTTATTTTTTTGTTATTATAATCCTCATATTTTGCTCCTCATATTTTGCTCTTTCCTCGAAAGGGATATTGAAATTGAGAGGATATTTTGTCTTCAGGCTAGTGGGTACCACGTGCGTTGCACGTGACTATTAGCTCGAGTGAAAAATGTACAACTTATTCTTTAGTATTCATCCCATCAACATCCATACTGCTACAGAGAGTGCCTCAGTAACCAGATATACATCATCACCTTGAGTCTCACCTACGAAATCTTAGGTACATATGTGTGGTTGTCTTCTATTGCCCCCTTCATCCGGTTCATCACACTACTCTTTGAAGTCCAAAAGCTCTCATGTCATTTCATTCCTTTTGTCCATCTCTAGCACTCATAGCTATGGTTCTAGCTCGATTATTTCATCATCATTGATGTACTATACCCATACCAGGAAATGGAGACGGGTGGGAGAATAAATCGATAATAAATTGAATAATAAGATATATAAACTACTTAAATAGTGCTATGTACATGCTATGTAAAGTAGTATTCCTCCTCGTACTTTGATTATTTGTTGGATCATCAAGTTATGTTTGAAATCTTCATTTTAGCACATTTTTACCACACCCACGGCACTCGAATCAAGCCTCAGCAGGACACAAAATTAACCCCATTCCATAAATCTCGGAAAGCATTTAAACAGAAAAATAACATATTATTGTGAAGGTCCAAACTCATGTCATACAATATCAAAGGTCTTCAAGACCAATTCAGTGGGGGCACATAGAACAATCAGTATGAGTTTGCTGGAAGCCAAAAAAGGATTACATCTCTGTTCTCAGCAGGAAGGAATAGCAGTAAGAAGATTACAAAACTAAAGCAACTGCTTTCATTGAACTCATATTCCGCTTACAGCCCCAGCAAGATGAGGGCAATGATCATCTTGACCAAAGTGCTCAAATCTGGCAGGGCAACATAAGAGATAAAGAAATAATGTAAAGGATATGCATGGAATAAAAATAATATTGACTACATTTTACTTGTAATCATATGCTAGGTGGTCCCCAAATGCTATGTTAGCAGCCCAAAAGTGTCAACCCAAGTCTCACCACCCACTTGCATGCACCGATGATTGCAATGACATCAAGAACAAAAGCAAACTAATCGTGGCAAAAAAAAGATGGTTACATAGTAGCACCATTTTTCCAACTTACGGTTGGGTTCGCAGCTATGATTTAGAAAACTGGGCTGTGTTTCCTTTGAAAGCTGCATCTATTTTGAAGTCTATACGAATTTCACTAAACTTTCGTCAAGAACCCAACAACCAGAAATCCGTAGGGATAAGAGGGAAAGAGGGGGAAAGATCCATCGTACACCACATGATCAAGTAGCATAAAAGTTCATTTGAAACATTAGAGAAGGGAAATCACATACCCAACTCCCTTCAACAAATGCTAACCCATACAAATGACCATATAATTCCTTTCTTGTTCCCCGTCACACACATCACATATTCACAACAGTGAACACCAACACCAACCAGTAAGAAAACAACAACCCACCACGTGAAACCTCACCTTGCTGGTGACGAACATGGTGAGAACCTTCTCTCCCCCTACACTACTATCGGCAACAACAGCCGAAGTTTGAAGGCCACAATCCACTTCCGATGTTCCTCGGTTGTTGGCACTAGTACTGCTGTGATGATGGGGTGGTGGACGTGACCCACTTGGAGAAGTGGTGACCCGGGCTTGTTGAGAAAAGGGCGTGGGATAGCGGTGAAGAAGTGGTCATACAAGAGAAGCTACACATTCGTTTACAACTCTATTACCCTGTGGCATAAGCATATGGAATATCAAAGGAATTGAGATAGGAATTGATATATCAAAGAGTGGGAGAGAGATGGTTATCATGCACCACTCCTCCTCAGCAGTTGGTCACTCGAACATGGCCATCAACGCAAGATGTTGTTTCATCATCAGCACATGCCACTTTCCTTGGTTCTTCTCCTTTTTGATCTCATCATTGTTGCCGTAACCATCAACCATCATAAACGTGTGCCTTGGATGCCTACGAGAAATGAAACATGATCACATCTGGAGGGGAGAGGGGAGAGCGAGAGATGCTTTCAATGGGGGGGAGAGAAAATAGCCAGAAAGAGAGGGGATAATAAAGCATGGTGAGATGCAGAGAGATGTTATCATGGAAGTGGAGATAGGCAGGTGGCAACATTAAGGATAGGGTGTCGGATAAGGTTGGCAAATATGGACATCTGGTTTTCGTGCATGGAAGTACGCGTAAGAGAGAGAAAGAGAGGGAGTGGGAATATGGGAGCATCTATTCAAGGAAGTGGGAAGGGGCGGTGAAGAGAGAGTTAGGAGAGAGCGAGACACCACGAACGTTGGAAGCACATGCTATCCACGTGGCAGCGAATAAGGAGCTTCAGACATGTCCCACCTGACCAAGCGGATGGGGGTACATCAAGAGATATGCATGTGCCGAAACATGGTGCATCTCATTGAAGCAAAAAAAACGTGTCCACGTGTCAGAAAATGCTGGGAAAACCCAGCTTTAGTAACCTCCCCTTTCCTCTTTTTTCTTCTTTTACTCTTCAATAAAGGCTTGGGGCGTGCACCATCGAGTGTATCCCCCTCAATTATGGATTTCAAAAAAAAACCCAGATTTAGTAGTATTAAGAGAGATATTTTCTGTGAGAGTTAGTGGGCACTAGGGAGCATGACGTGTTCATTTCGGGGAAGGGCTGGAACACTTTTTGGTTACACACTGCCATACCTCACCCTTTTGCAAGAGGCTATTTTGGAACAGGACTTGTCAACTTTTGTAGAGAGTATTATTATTATATGTTTTATGTACTGTTTAGTATTTCCATTTTGTTCTCTGGACTACTCTGTACTTTACCCATTAGGTCTCTCCCTATATAAGAGAGGCCAGGGTTCTCTTCAATAATAAGTTGCTCATTTCTCCCAACTTGGTATCAGAGCCTAAACCCTAGGGCTCATCCCACCACCCGCCACCCGCCGCCCCCCTCCCTCCTCTCGCCGCCCCCCTCCCTCCTATCGCTGGCCCCTCTCCTCTCGTCGGTTCCGCATCTAGGCAGTCCCCATCCTGCCAACCACGCCGCACCGCCGTGCTCTAGCCCGACCCCCGCCAGTCCTGCTCGCCGTGCCCTAGCCCGGCCCCCGCCAGCCCCGCTCCAGGATCTCGCCTACGCCTCCAACTTCGGCCATGACCTAGCCGGCTGTGCCCTAGCCCCGTCGGCTTGATAGCAGCCTGCTCATCCTCCGGATATATGGATTTGGGTGCGTAACGTCTACAAACGCACTCAAATCCTATGCAGTCTCTGTAGACATTTGTCACTCTGTCTACAAACCCTAGTTCTTCTCCAGCGGCAATATGTCAGAATCCAAGGTGGATATGCCCTCCATAGGCGCGTTCAAAGGTCCCGCACCAATAGTGAAGATGGATGGTTCAAACTACGAGCTCTGGGCGATGCAGTTCATGAGTCTCATGAAGTCAAATGGTAAGGAGCACATTCTTACCGAGGATGAGCCAACAAAGAAGACAGGGATTTATGCCTCGTGGGAGGCTGATGATTCGTATGCCAAGGTTTGGCTGTCAGGCACACTGTCGATGGAGATTGCCAATAATGTCCTCCATCAACCCACTGCCAAGGCAATGTGGGATATTCTGGCTGCAACATACACACAAGTGCGGAATGAAACCAAGATGTTACAGCTTCAGCATGATATATTCACGATGAAGCAGAACAGCAGACCACTTCACTCCTTGTACACGTCCCTGAGAGGGATGTTTGAGAAGCTATACAGTACCATTCCACTCACAGCAACCCCTGAGCAGCAGAAGACGTTTCAGAATGCCACCACGGTGGGCGTTCTACTTGCAGCCCTAGATCCTGAGTACGAGGATGCCCGCTCTCAGATTTTGGCAGAAGCAGCTATTCCTCCAATGGAGGATGTTTACCGGAGGCTCAGTCGCATATCAGTGCCTTCCAGCTCATCTACTCCACCCCCATCGGCGATGGCGATATCGCGTGGGAGAGGTGGTCAGTTTTCTGGTCGTGGACGTGGTCGTGGAGGTGGTAGGGGTGGTCGCTTTCGTCACCCCTGTTCGTACTGTCACCGCACAGGCCACTCGGAGGATACATGCTACTCTAAGCATGGGTTCCTAGCATCAGCGCGGGTAGCTGAGCATGTTCTGCCCTAGTCAGCATCCAATGCAGACAATCGTTTTGAGGAGCTCGTGGCACGTCTACGTGATATTATGCCACAATCTATTGCTGATTCTTATGTTGGACCTTCTGATGTTGCTGCCTCTGCCTCTGCCAGTTCTTCGGCTGTCGCTAGTACCTCAGGTAGTGCTACTGCATTTACCACTTGTCATGATATATCTGATTGGATTATAGATTCTGGTGCTACACATCACATCTGCCGAGATCGAGAGAGACTTGAGTCCTACAGGGACATTCCCCATGGCCGTTCAGTACAGATCGCAGATGGTACCCATTCTCCCCTTATTGGACAGGGGGAGGTCGTTCGATCTTCTTCCATGCATCTACAAAATGTGATGCATGCTCCCGAGTTCTCCATGAACCTGTTGTCTATTAGTCAGATTACGAAGCATTTGCACTGTCGTGCTATATTTGACCCGTCTTCTCTTATTTTTCAGGACATACTAACGGGCAGGGTGATTGGCTGTGGCTCTGAGCAGAATGGTCTGTATCACTTGGTCCGGAATTCTTATGCTGGTGTCTCCTCTTATTCCGCCGGACCAGTATCTCCGTACTTCTGGCATCTTCGCTTTGGTCATCTCCCGCTCCAGAAAATGCGACACCTTCTACCTCAGATCTCTCCCAGTTCTTCCTCTCGCTGTGACGCATGTCAGTTGGGAAAGCATCATAGGTCCAGCTTTCCTAGTCGTCAGAGTCGGAGCAGTAGCTCCTCGTTCGAGTTGTTGCATATTGATATTTGGGGTCCAAGTCGTGTTCCCGATCATCAGGGACACATGTTCTATCTGGTTGTAGTGGATGATTTCTCTCGTGTATCCTGGGTCTTTCTTTTAAAAAATAAATCTGAAGCAGGAGATGTGATTAAAAATTTGATTAATGAAGTGCAGATGTTTTTTCCTCTACTGTTAAATATGTCCGTACATATAATGCTCTGGAATTCTGCACACGGTCTCTCTCAGTTTCTCTCCTCAAAGGGCATTATTCATCAAACTACTTGTCCTTACGCATCTCAACAGAATGGCATGGCAGAAAGAAAGCACCGTTACCTTCTTGATATTACACGAACTCTACTTATTCAGAGTTGCGCTCCGATATCTTTCTGGGGGGATGCTGTTCTAACAGCTTGTTACCTAGTCAATCGTATGCCGTCTTCTGTCCTAGATGAGAAAATTCCTATGTCTATCCTTTTTTCCTGATAAGGAATTATTTTCACTTACTCCTCGTGTCTTCGGTATTGTTGCCTTTGTTCATCTTCTCACTCCAGGACTTGACAAACTTTCTCCTAGAGCTGTCAAGTGTGTCTTCGTTGGTTACTCTCGGACTCAGAAGGGCTATCGTTGTTATGACCCCATAAACAAGAAATACTTTGTCAGTGCTGATGTCACGTTCTTTGAGTCTGTTATGTATTTCTCTCCTGCAGGTGACAGGTTGGTACCATCCACTACCAATGACGATGTCTATGTTCCTCCACCTCCTACGTGGGGTTCACCTGAGTCTACTCCTGCACAAGTTACTACGTCATCTTCACCACCACCATCTCCGCCACCACCACCTCCACACCCTCCTATTCCACCTTTACCAAAATTCTATACGCGTCGGTCAGGTCCTGCTCAGGCTACACGTCCGACATCCAGCACGCCTCAGGTATGTATTGATGACATTACTACTGACGGGTCAGATATGGTACATGTGTAGGATTCTTTACTGCAGGAGGAGACTACACCATCCAGTTCAGTGGACGATGACCTAGATATTCCTATTGCTATTCGAAAGCAAAAGAGGACGTGTGCTTCTTATCCCTTTGCTTCTCAGGTGTCTTTTCATCGCCTCACAGGCGATTTCCAGAGATTTGCAGCAGCTTTGTCATCCGTGGACATACCACGGACCTATCAGGAGGCTTTGAAGATTGATGTCTGGCGATTGGCTATGGAAGACGAGATGCGGGCCTTATAGTCTCGTGGCACATGGAGCTTGGTCACTGCTCCTCCTGATGCATCCACTGTTAGCTGTAGATGGGTATTCACAGTTAAATACCATGCAGATGACAGTCTAGATCGCTACAAGGCTCGGTTGGTCGCTCGAGGCTTCACACAGACATATGGTGTGGACTATATGGATACATTTTCTCCGGTGGCTCGTCATTCTACACTTCGCATACTCCTATCAGTTGTTGTGGTACGTGACTTGACTATATCTCAACTTGATGTCAAGAATGCATTCTTGTATGGAGATCTGCAGGAGGAAGTCTACATGCAGCAGCCACCAGGGTTTACTGCTGAGGGGGAGAAGCATAAGGTGTGTAGACTTCACAAGGCAATTTATGGCCTTAAACAGAGCCCAAGGGCATAGTTCCAGAAACTTTCTCATCTGATTGAAAGACAGGGGTTCAAGGGATCGAATGCATACCACTCACTATTTATTCAGAAGTCCTCTACAGGTTTGGTTGTCATCATGGTCTATGTTGATGATATTATGATTACAGGAGATGATGTTCAGGGAATAGAGAGGGCAAAAGCGTTCCTAGGCCGTCAGTTCGTTACGAAGGACCTTGAAACCCTAAGATACTTTCTGGGGTTGGAATTTGCCAGGAATGCACAGGTTCTAGTGATGACCCAAAGGAAGTATATTACAGATTTCTTGACCGAAACAGGCATGGCTGGATGCAGACCATCGAGTATCCCATGGATCCGAGCATGAAGCTGTATGATAATGACACTGCGGAAGTAGACAAGAGGACATATAGAGAAATGGTGTGTAAGCTCCTTTATATTACCATAACTCGACCTGATATTGCCTCTGCAGTAAGCCGGGTGAGTCATTTATGGAGCAGCCAAGGCAAGTTCATATGGACGCCATATACATGATACTGAGGTATTTAAAGTCTTCTTTAGGTTCAGGGTTGCTATTCCGAAAGGGCACATATCTATCTATTTAAGCATGTGCAGATGCAGATTATGCAGGTTGCCCTAAGGATAGAAAGTCAACCTCAGGATTTGCCGTTTTTGTTGGGAGCTCTTTGGTCTCTTGGAAAAGCAAGAAGCAAACCGTTGTGGCAAGGTCCAGTGCAGAATCTGAATATAGGGCCATGGCGCAAGCAAGCACGGAAATGATGTGGGTTCGATCTGTGCTAGAGGATCTACATGTAGCCGTACCTGTACCTATGCAACTTCTGTGTGACAATCAGGCAGCATTGTTTATTACCAACAATCCAGCATTCCATGAGAGAACAAAGCATATTGAAGTTGACTGCCACTACACTAGAGACTTGATCCAGAGAGGCTTGATTTCTACATCTCATGTGAGCTCAGGGGATCAGACTGCTGATATACTTACCAAGCCGTTGCTCAGAGGACCCTTCCAGAGATGTTCTTCCAAGCTGAGCATGATCGACATCTATGCTCCACCTTGAGGGGAGTGTAGAGAGTATTATTATTATATGTGATATGTACTGTTTAGTATTTCCATTTTGTTCTCTGGACTACTCTGTACTTTACCCATTAGGTTGAATAATAAGTTGCTCATTTCTCCCAACAACTTTTAGTCACCGAAACAGCTTTTATTTTCACACAAAGGCATCAATTGAATCTTGATCAGCCCAATACTGTCTATCAGGCATATTTTCCAGTTTCTTATGCTTTACCTTTAAAGAACAAAAATAGTCTATTTTCTGTGGCAAGTTTATTTGAAGGTAACCTAGTAATCAAGCATTGACCAAACTTTAAGTCTGTATTAATCTGGATATGGATGTTAATCTCTTCACATACTGATAGTTACATGTATTATTCTGTCAATAATTGATCTGTTTCCCAAAGAAATTATGTTGAATTCGTGCAGAATATATAATGGTGATGGCAGTATCCGATTTGCTTTCACATTTTGCTCTCATAAACCGAGAAAAAAATATGATGTCTTCACTTGCTTGGATGCTGATTTTCTAAATAAAATAAGTAATTAATGGTAAGTTGGATATGATGGAGGCCCATTCATGGTTTTGACATCTGAGCATCTTTTGTGATCATCATAGGTCCATTTAGATTTGCTTGCATGATCTTTGTGAAAATATAAAATGTGGAAGCAGAATCGATAATTAAAGGAACAAACATATGGAACGTGGAACCCTACTTCCATAAGAGAGGGATGAAACCACGGGAGAATGCCTCAAAGGACTGGATATTTCATTATCTCTCTCAATGAATATATGGGTGTGGGGCTCTTTTTATAGCCACACTAATGCATTAAAGTCCCGCCACTAGATGATGTTGAACTTCATTAGAGTATGTTAATTGGATCATAGAGAGATCCAAATACCAATGCAAGACATTCTTCAATGATCTCCCTCAAGTTGGAGCATGCAACACTCAGTTTGGACAAACATAAAGAAGACACTCACTCACACGTTGAAAACATGACACTACGAATAATATCGACTCAACTCATACTTTGCCAATTGCTGTTGAAGATGGTGCTTCTCATGTCATGCTGGCGAGGAGGAACTGAAGGTCGGAATGTGAATGATGATCCGTAGAAATTGGGATCAACAATTGGCTTATGTGCTCTATATCTGCATCAATCAGAGTGATTTGTACTAGAACGAGTCTCCTTCATGGAGGTTCTTTGGCCCGCAACATGTGGAAGACTGCGCAACATGTGGAAGACTGCTCCATCTCTCTAGGCACGAACACAGAAAGCCATGGAAATATCTATACGCGATGCTGGTTCTCTCTCATAGGAACCTTGGAATGATCTTTTTCGAAAGTTCACGATCATCGGAGGATGAAGCCTGCACTAACTACACCGACTGTCTCTCCGGAGAATTACGAGAAGATGGGTCACTCTAATATAGAGTGCCTTAAACAATGATAGAGCTTGAAACCTCTACTCAATACGCCCCCTTTCTCCCATACTTATTAGAAAATGATGATGTTCGATCAAGTTGGGAGAACAGACGAAGATGAGGGGTCAAGAAACTTCTCTTATTCTCTCTTTCTTTCTCTTTTTTTGAAACTTTCCATCGATTTTCTCCTTTTCTGCCTGGCAGTGATCACTTCTTTCCTTTTTTTGAAAGAAAAAAGAGTGTCCACTGTATAGGTATGTGCACAAAAACTTTAACATTCATTCACTAATTTACAGGTACAGGGCTATGACGAGCCATGATAGTACATGCCCTACTCTTTGATAGTGCTTTAGCAGGAGGAAGTACATTTTCACCATAGAAATGGTTTTGATGAAAAAACGTCCCATTTCTCGCCAGCCATGTCGCCTACACAATAGCTACAACTTCAACTCTTTTTTCTTTATGGGCCACTAATTAGTTCCAATAGATTCCTAAAAGCTTGTCGTACAACCCGATGTAATCAATTTACTGTTAAAAATCCTCCATACATACACAGAGCCTGGACAAGTGAAGAAGAGGTGTTCCGCATCTTCATTAGCCTTTATACATCTGTTGCACGTAGAGTTTGCTCCCTGAAGAACGTGTGAGTCTGTCTCCCGTCATCAATCTATGGCACCCTGGCAACATAGGAACACCTTCACTCATGTTGGAATCTTTTAGCTCCATATCCTCATACAACCATGCATCCACCCTGGATCAAAAGGCACAAACTCATCAAGGATTTATATGCCTTACTAATAGAGGAAGTACCGTCATACCAAGATTAACGGTCACTACCCTATTTTGGACCCTTACGATCCTCCAAACTCTTCAAAATATCCATAAAGTCGTTCGCTGGTCTGAAAAATCCAAACGAAAAAGAGGGAAGAAATAATTACCATCCCATGTATCAGCCATAAAGACATCGAGGTCAGATCCCAATGCCATAAGTCATGGAACCTCACACCAAGTGCACCACCTTCCGTTCAATCATCATGCCAAAACCTAAAACCACGACCATCACAAGTAATGGTCTGAAAAGCGAATGTTCCTTCTGTAGTACTGTGCAGACTTCCCTCCAGAAGTGAGATGGAGCATAGCTAAGCTTCCCTGGACTAGGCAAGGATGAGGAGGCCCCGTAGATTTTATGAAGTAAATTGCTTACCAAGATCCTCCATTAAGCCTAAGTTGGATGATCAATTTACAATGTAATGCCTTATTCATCTAAACTAGATGACAATCTCCAAGGCCTCCATCATCCTTGGATAAAGTGATAGTCTTCCAATCTACCAGTGCCGACCCTTTTGGAGTCATCAGACAAAGACCGAAAGAAGCGTCTATACTAGATTTCAGCATCTTCCTGATGCATAACGGGTGGGGGGGTCTAAAGGAAAAAAGTAGGAATTGCCAAAAGAATCGACAACACCAACCTACCACCTTTAGACAAGCATACAGATTTCCAACCAATGAGTCTCTTCTCCATCTTCTCGATCAACAGTAGCTGTTGGAGTATTAGGTAGTGCGCCCATTTTGTTGTAGCAGGGTAAATGGATCCTGGAGGAGATCCATTTACTCCATCCAGTGTTTAGTCCCACATCGTCTAGTGGTGGGACTTGGAGGCTCTGGAGAGGCTATATAAGGAGCCCCAGACCTCCTGTATCCATTGAGAAAGTCAATAGACAAACACGCCCCGTAGAGGGCTTCTCCTGTGGTTTCATCCCGCTCCTCACGGAGTAGGGTTCCGCGTAAAAATCTTTTGTGTTCTTCATGTTTATCTTTATTTCTATGCTCTGATTATCATTTCCGCTTCCGCTTCCGATTTTCTAACATGGTATCAGAGCGGGTTCGATTCTCGAGGTCTTTTATGTTCTTATTTTTTGTTCGAGAGTTTTGTGGAGATTATTTTTCATTATGTTCTGACTTTTCTAGAGTTTATGTTTAAAACCCTACTTTCTGTAAGAAATTGAAGTTATCATTCTAAGGTTTCTTTTGCGAAACCTATGATTCAAGGACATCTCTCGAGCCCCTTCGTCAT
This sequence comes from Ottelia alismoides, assembly GCA_037367405.1. Lineage (NCBI taxonomy): Eukaryota > Viridiplantae > Streptophyta > Magnoliopsida > Alismatales > Hydrocharitaceae > Ottelia > Ottelia alismoides. Next base: position 264,246 of record JAZKJV010000899.1, read on the forward strand.
CAGCAAGGGCATATCAGTGCCTATTCTTCAAACCAGGCGATCCAGTCCAGCGCGCCCCAGGCGCTGCTTCCTCCTTCCGATAACAAGGCTCCAGGCGGAGCCCAGTTGGCGGCGCTTCCTCAAGGCGGCGCTTCCTCAGTTGGCGGCACATCTACTCCATCTCATGCGGTGCCCCTAGGCGGCGCACCAAGGAGCCAGGCCCCTCCAGGGCATCACGCAACTCGCGCGAGCCCCTGCGCACATCTCCTTGCGCGCGCGAGCCCCTGCGCGCATCTCCTTGCGAGCGCGACTCCCCAGGCAGCAGGCACAATCCCTCAAGCGGCCCCTTGCCGCACAGCGATATCTTGGCGGCGCCATATCTCCACAGGCCACCACGCGGTGCCGCCCCAAGGGCCATGGTGGCCTTTTTCGTTCTCCAGGCGGCTGGGCGCCCCCCACCCCCCTTCGCGCGCAGGTTCACTTCCATCCCCGCCCCAGCACATGGCGGCGCCGCTCTACTATGGCGAGCCTCCTCTCGCGCGCATAGTTCCCAGCCCCGCTGGTCCGCATGAACCAGACGTCTCCCCCTACGCCGGTCTTCCGTATTTTATGCCACCAGGCGGAGGGAACTCCTCGGCGATGGCGCTCCTGCCGCTTCTCGCGCACTCCTCAGGCGCGAGGCGCGCCCCTCCTCGCAAGCCATAATGGTGCGGCGGCGATCCTCAATCCCCATGTAGGGGCGGTGGTACTCAGAGGGGTTCTAAGTACGTGGAACCCAATTAGGGTTACGGTCCCTGTGGGCCCCTGTGTTAAAAAAATTGCTGCTTTGTAACGGTCCAAGTAGGCCGAAAATTGAGAAAAAAGGGGGGGCTGTGCCGTAAGTTATTAAAAAAAAGAGCAAAAAAAAGGAGAGAGGGAAAAAAGATGTATTTTGTAAAGCTCAAATGGGCTAAGGTTTCTTTGGGCCCAAATCGGTCATGTTTGTTTGTTAAAAAAAAGAGAAAGAAACAAAAAAAATGAATTTATGAAAAGGCGCGTACAAATTAAAAAGTCGTACGCAAAGTTTAAAAAAAAGTGAAAAGCCGTATATATAAAAAAAGGTTGAAACGGCTTATTAAAAAGATAGAAAGAAAGAAAGAAAGAAAAGCCGAAAAAAATGTCAACGGCTCAATTTTTTTTAAAAAATTTTTTTGAAAGGCCGACAAAGTTGTGATTGGATAAATGATTTTGTTTTGTACCCCCATGTCCTTGTCTTCTCCCAACTTGGTCGACGCCCATGTCATTCCGACCAGTATGGGAGAAAGGGGGAGTATATGTAGAGTTATTCGGCATCATCACTCTGACGATTCAGATTCCAGTTGCAGTTCCAGTTCAGAGACATATTTCATATTCCAGATGCCCAGTCAGTTTCAGACTCTACAAAGACAGTTTTCAGATGAAGTTATCCATGCGCAAGATTCAGACTCGAAGTTCAGATTCCGAGTCCACAGGTGTGATGCGTAGTTTATCAGACTCGACGATTGATTCCGAGTCCAGTTTCAGACACGCACGAGTGTGCGGTCATTGTCAGATGAGCATAAGTTGCCATCATTGTCAGAGGTCCCCATCATTCTTCTTGTTATCAGGCCAGAGTTTTCATGTGAGCCATAGGGACTCCAGAGCAGATGACCATTTCCTATGCCATGTGGGCAAGGGTTTTCATGTGGTATCATAAGTACACCAGAGCAGTGCACCATTCTCTGAGCCAGATGGGAGAGACCCAGTTCTCTGACAAGGAGACTTTTCAGACTCCATTCTCCAGCGACCGTGGACTCCGACGAGGATTGCACAGCCACGGCTCTTGTTCAGTTCGGCCCTTTTCAGAGATGGAGCACTTGTCCACATGTTGTGGCGGGCCAGAGTACTCCGACGAGGAGACTCATTTCAGTTGCAGTGACTCTGACAGGCGCAGTTCAGAGCACATGCTCTCCGACGAGGAGATTCAGCAGACTCACACTCCAGCCCGTTCGTCCTCCTCACCTGCACGGCATGAGAAGCAACGTCCTCGACTGCAGCAATGTGCGCGTTGGGTTGATATTGCTAGTAGTGTCTTGTAGCGTTGAGTTGAGTTTCTTTTTGTTTGTCCAAGCTGAGCATTGCATGCTCCAGCTTGAGGGGGAGTGTTGGAGTATTTGGTAGTGCGCCCATTGTGTTGTAGCAGGGTAAATGGATCATGGAGGAGATCCATTTACCCCATCCAGTGTTTAGTCCCACATCGTTGATGAATCCGCGATTCATCATCGCAATATCTTGATCTTACTAAAATCCCCGAGTAAAATCCCAAATAAATGTCCATAAAATCAATAAATTAACAAAATGACTCTTGTAAATAAAATACACTAATTATTGTATATTAGATTGTACAAAATAAATTACACATAAAAAGCCGTAAAAATAAAGGAGTTGTATACCTGTAAATAGCCCAAAACTTCATGTATTTTTAATAATTTCATTTCAACTCCTTTTTACCTAATTCTTTCTCTAACTTGTTTATAAAAATGTATATAAATACAAAAATACAAAACAAATTATATCTCAAATAAATGCTCCTAGATCCCAAAGAGAAAAAGCCGTAAAGTCCAACTTCCAAGCTAAATCCCCGCTCCGTATGAACTCCAAATTCACCAAACTCACTTTTAAAGTTCAAGTTAGAAAATTATCTATCCAACGGAAGTGGTTTCATTAAAATCGGAGCTCGTTTGCAAAAGTTGGGTTTTAGGACCTAGATGTACATTGTATATTATGTATATATTCTTTCTTTCTTCATTTTTTATTTTATCTTTCTTAATTACTAAAAATCCAAAAAAATCATTATGGTCTTGTATTTTGATTATACTATTTTATTGTATTTTCCTATTGTACATAACTACTATTAAAAAGATAAAAAAATATATAAAAAGAAAAGCAAACAAAAAAAATATGTACATGTTGTATTCTTCTTTTGTAAATTCTCCACTCTTTTTCTTATCTTTTATTTTATTGTATTATAAGTAGCCTACTTTATTTCATTTCATTTTTTATTTATTTAATAACATTCTCTACAATAACTTCCCTTTCTCCAATAACCTCCAAGACTTCTTTCAACCTCCATTCCACTCCATATTCTTCCACCAACCTCCCATTCAACTCCACCAATAATAAAACTTCTCATTCAACACCACCACTTCTCTAACTCCCATTATTCATCTCTTTATAATCATCTCCACATCCACATTTTTTCCCCATCCACCATTCTTATAGAATAAGGAGAGAGCTTGGAGTGTTTTGTTGGTGACAGCTGCGAAGCATCGTCCTCAAGCGACGACCTCCTTCAGGTGAGATCCGCGGAGCTCCGCTTCGTGTCACGAGTTCCCCGTCGAGCTCGTGGAGCTTCTCCGATTTTTATTTCGCCAATCGGATCGAGGCGACGACAGGAGTTAAACGTAGACTGCTCCGCCAATCCGGCGAAGAACAGGTAAGTATTCCTTCTCTTTTCTCTCGTTATTTTTTTAATATCTTGTTTCCTTATTGTTTGGATCACCATCATTTTTATTTTTAGCACACCACATCCAATCCACCATCATTTTATTCATTATCACCACCTTCATCATATCACCACCTAAAAATCCTCCATTTGTTTAGTTCATCATCACCACCACCACCAACTCATCATCTACCATTTTGTTGTCTATTTTTTTTGTGTACATATTTTGTGTTAAAGAAAATCATAAAAAAAATTAAAAGAAATCTAAAACAAAAAAAAGTTTCTATTGCAGTAAAATAGAACATCAGAAAATAAAAAAAATAAAAAAAAAAGAAAATTAAAAAAATTTGCAGGAGGCAGCAGGTGCGGGTGCCGCCCGCCGCCCCCCTCCATCACCAGCGGCGCCGCACGGCCGCCTCCTCCTCCTCACTGCGGCAGGCCGCGCCGCCCACGACCACCGCGGCCTGCCGCCGCTCCTCTCCCCCGCGCGCTGCTGCGCCGCGCCTCCGCCCAACAGCCGTTCCCAGCGGCTTCGCAGGCCTCCTCGGCTATCTCCACCGCCTTCACCAGCCCCCCCGGCCGCCCCGTTCTCCGCCACTCGCCGCCAGCTGACGCCTCCCTCCTCCGCTGCCGTGTGCGGCCGTACGGCGGCGCCGCCTCCAGCCCAACGCGCGGGCCGCCGCCGCCGACCCTCAAGTTGGGTTCCTTTTCATCTTCATCCCCATCGTGAGGAAGAAGGTCACTTTCCCTTTCTCAATTTTTTATTGTAAAAATTGCAATATTTTCCGTCTTTGTTTTTGTAATCACAAATAGGTCCCTGTATATAAATGTTTGTTTATTTCAGCTTTTGTATTTGCACAAACACCCCTGTGTTCTCTTGTTAATTTGGACATCTATCTTGCATCTTTTTATTCAATGAAAAGTACCACTGTGTTGAGCAACTAATTGTGTACGTTTTGAGTATTTATTTGGATTTTTATATTACATGGGTAATTAATTAAAAATGATTAACTGAAACTTTGCATATTTTACCCACTCAGTGCTGTTAAATTCATATCTAACACACGGTTGCTCTAAAAATTCCACAAAAATTATATTTGATGCTTTGATGAGTGCTTAACTTACTGTCCAAATTTCATCCAAAATGGAGTTGTCTTGTGCTTGAAATAAATCATAGAGTGTTTTTAGTATTTGATTTTTAATTAAATCCACATACATGCTTTTCACGAAATTTCAAGTCTCCTGGATTGCTCATCTAAATATCTACTTGAGATAATTTGCATTTTGATTAATTTGATAACCTGGATTAATTAGAAATTATTTACTCACTGTCACTCTATTTTCACTAAAAAATTCATAAAAAATTCATATTTTGTCAAAAAAATTCTAAAAATGTTACTGTAGCTTCCTTGCATCATGTTTTCATTCCAGTAATTTTTTCATAATTTTTGCTTATTGTTTGTGTGAAAAATTGCTAAAAAACCATAAAAAGTGCGCATTTTTAATTATTGCATTTTAACCCCTAAAATTCCAAAAAAATGTGTTTTGTGTTCATCTCTGGATTAAGACTCTGACTTCTTTTCCATTAAAATTAATTTGGCCTTGTTGTATGTTTTCTTAGGTGCTTAATTCACCTGCATTGGCATCCTATTTGCATTAAAAAAAAATCTAAAAAATACCGCACTGAAATCTAGACCTAAGTTTTTGAATTAAATCCAAGTTGTTCCTTTGCCTCCCTGAGTTCGACCCCAGACTTGCCCGGGATATAAATTAAGCCGAGACACTCTTCACGGAGATCTTCTCTCGGTTCTGACCGAATCGCTAAGTACACATATTACAATGTGACCGAATTATTTATCGTATCTAGCGTCTCGTCAGATGGCGCCGTTGCCGGGGAGGCAAACAGCTTAGTGACTAATTTAAGAATTTAGATTTAGATTTTCATTTACTCGGGTAGCCTGACCCCCGAGCCACTCGTCAGATGGCGCCGTTGCCGGGGAGGCAAACGGCTTAGGGATTAGTTTAAGAATTTAGATTTAGATTTTCATTTACTCGGGTAGTCTGACCCCCGAGCCACTTGTATTTAGTCCATCTTTTTTGCAATTATCTTTTCTTCTCATTTTTGTATATATTTTATTTTTGAACTCTCTAACATAAATCTTATTTTCCTTGCGAGGGCCCGGTGGACTTGGAGTGCATCGGAGGTCGACGGACGCGACGCGAGTTGACTGCTGAAGTACGAGGAGAATCAATTTATTTTCGAGAGCATTTCTTTTCATTTTTGTAATTATTGTGTTGTAATAACTTAGGTAATTCGCTCTTTCCAGCGGCTCTTGTTTGAGAGCTCGCGTTTGTATCCGGACTGGACTTTGGACCCGCTCGTGCTCGTGTGGTTGCTTGACGTAGAATAGGACTTGCACTTGCGGCTCTTAGAGCATATTTTTATTAGAATATTTTATTGCTTGTGCTCGTAATTTTTAGGACCACACATCACATTTAACGAGACGCACTTAGACCGCTGGACTATTAGTCAAATTAAACTTGTTCATCACTCGCTAATAGAACTGCTTGTCTAGGAACGGTTTCTCGTTTGCATTCATATTAGTATAAAATTTCAATTCTGCCTTGCATCCCGCATGTAGAGCGCAAGGATCACTGTAAGTCTTCTAAACTGGGCATGCATCATTGATTTCATTATTTGCATCGGTTTTTCTCGACTCCCTCTCCTTGGTTTTTGAAATTTAGGTTAAAAGGAAATCGGGACTGATCGTTAGGCGTGCTTTGTTTGGTGGACTAATCAAGTGATAACCAAACTTAAAACCGGGACTGCTAATCAGAGTTGATCAAAAAAAAATTGACTAAAACTAACACTTGTTTTGGGAGAGTAAAACACTCATTGTATGCTTGGCTAATTGTGATTGTTGAGAGGTGAGGACGCATCCCTAGGATAGTGCCCAAAACCTACTTTTGAGCCTTGCGTAATTGAATTGATATCTTGATTTATCACCTAATTAAAACTGAAAAGATAAACGGTCGGACTTTTGCGACCATCACTGTGTTGAGAAGGTGAACTCAGGGTTTGCTCTTGTGTTTGTTTGTTTTGTGTGTTATTCGGTGCACTTGCACGCTTTCTTCCTCGATCCGCTTCATTTTCCCATCTCCCTTCCAAGATGTCAGAATTTTGGTCATCATATCCAAGTCATACTTCTTCGACCATATTCCGATCATCTCCCACCACTTATTCCTCTTTATACCCACACCCCAACCGCGAAGTCAGAACTCCGACTGACTTCTCCACTTCTTCGTCCTTCTCACCTACTCCACATTCTTGCACCCCTGACCCACAACCACCTTGGATTGATTCACTATATTCTCGTCCGCTTGCTGGAATCAAGGAACAAATCAAAGAGCAAGCGACTGCTGAGATGAATGATTGGCATAATAAGTTGACCCCACATACCTCATTTTCACCTCGAGTTGGGACAGAACAACAATTGCTATATACACATCCCGACTTAACCTTAGGGTACAACATGGTCGATCAGACAAACCGAATGGAGAGGCCTGCACCGTACGATCTTCCTGACTTGATTGACCTGAGTGATAGAGACCACATTGACCAACCTTTATATCACCCATTCGGAGAACCGACATATACAGGGGATTGGATTCATGCGACTGATTTACAGACCCCCTGTCTACTAACTCCGCCTGATGAGGCTCCGACCAATAACTGCCATACATATGGGCCATACTCAACCCAGTATTGCACACCCGAGTCAAGGTGTGTTGAGTATAAGAGCCCGAGTTCTCAGCAGTATCCTCCAATTGCGTTGACTTCTCTCATGATGTGTCATGAGAACTTATTGGAGGATGACATGTGTAGACCGATCAAGAGTCCAGGTAGGAATGTGGATCATGGATTTTGCGGATTAGATCTTGAAAACCTGGAAGACACCGGATTGACCACAAGTCATGTACAACTGGAGTCCCTTCTACCTCCCTCTTCTACTAACCACTTTCCCTCCAAACCAGAGTCTGTACATTCTCCTAGTCCTCCGTCACATAGCAAAAAGACCAAAAAATTGAAAACTCAGAAAACACCATAAAAATTGAAAAAGGAAAAGATCTAAAAAAATTGGATCCTGCGGTTAGGGAAGCATTGGATAGAAAGTTGATTTTCGAGCTTCCCTTAATAATGGCCATTGAGCACTTTCCCGACCTTAAAAGATTTGTGAGAAGTAAATTGATGCCTAAAAGGTCGGGCAATAAGAGAACAAGGACTGAGATACATATAGTGTCTATGGCCACATCTTTGATGATAGGGAGAAAAACCAAGAGCCGCAGAGTAAAGCGGTTGCCTAGGTTTGATTGTGAAATCAAAGATACCACATTCACCCATGCAAGAATCGATGATGACTTACCAATTAATATCCTCCCGACCTCCGTGTTTGCAAAGCTCAAAGTCGGATCTGCCAAGAAGTCAAGAGAGATCATTCAGTTGGCGGATCGATCTGTTAAACGGTTGAGAGGAACCATTTCAGTCATCGTCACTTTCCAAGGTGCTCTACTGGAGATAGACTTCACGATCATTGACATTGAGCACCGAGGAGAGTTCACCCAGTCTCCGATCATTCTTGGGAAGCCGTTCTTAGCCTTGGCTAAGGCAACTATAGATTGTGAGACTCGGGAGATCGATTTCTCTGCATTGGGAGCACTCCGACCTCACCCGATTTTTGAGGACACACGATATTCCAAGGTAACCTGTAAAGTTGCAGACAGTCGCGACCTTCGAGAGACAGTTGAGTCCCATCTCTCTACTACACCTGAGATACCGACTGTCCAGACAACCATTGGTTTAGACATTTCCTACAACCACACACCGCCTACTGCTTGCACCACCACCACGACAGCTTCTAGAGAGGACTCAAGACCAGAAGCTATCAGTGAGTCGGACATGACCTTTGTGGATTGCCTTGATCATTTCAATGATCCGACACAAGAACCCAACAATGTCAAGCCAACTGAGAACACTGTGCCTTATCAGAGACGTGTGCTGACCTTGCAGGAGTATTACAATGCATATGGTGACTCATCTGATGATGAACCTCTGGTCAGAACCTCACACACAACACATTCATGACATACATCAAAGGAGACAACTGGGACCAAATTGACCAATCTTGATAAATCGGTTGCTCCATCCTCTAGTCAGTCATCTAGTAAGAAGAAGACGAGTGTTGATTCCTTGAGGTGTTCCCCCGAACTCCTTAAGACGTATCAATCTCCTCTTCCTCTTGATGCTTCAGGTTCTAGAAAACCGACTAAGAAGGTTACCTTCGATGTTTCAGAGAAGGAACTTTCTGAGGAGTCCTCATCAGGTCCGGATGAGGTGATCTACATGAGTGAGCTTAGTTCGGCTTATCTGAAGCCATGTTTAAGCAAGCAGCCATGTGTCGACCCCCGTTGGACGTTCCCCACACCTCACTATTATTCTTCGGAGGACGATTCTGATAGCGACACATGTGTATACTACCCACCCCATCGCTCCCGCAAGAAGGTCCGTCACAAACCTTCTTGATCCTTGTATATTCTCCCTCCTCCTTGTACATATTTTCCTTCCTTTATTCACCTCCCTCCCTCATGATTCGCATCACTCGCCCCAGTTCCGTATCGTTTTCATTTTGTGGCTATACTTAGGATGACTAGATCCTAAGTATAGGAGGGTGAGTGACCCGATTTGCTCATTCTCTTCTTTTTCTTTTCTTTTTGTATATTCTTTCCCATTCTCATCGGTCTTCCAATCTTGTGTTCTTTCCAATACTTAGGCTGACCAAAGCCTAAGTATAGGGGGGACCGATGCCCGCCATGTGTATTTACTCATCATTTCTCCTCTTGACCTCGTCTGCCCCATTTTTTCTCTTCTTCTACACTTAGGCTGACCAGAGCCTAAGTATAGGGTGGGCGGATCGACTTCTATACTTTTTATTATTTTAGCTTTCCTACGCTTAGTACGAGCTATGTCTTTTTGTCACCTAGTGCCATGAGGACATAGCACAAGCTAAGTATAGGGGGGCGTGTATATATTACATATATACTTTACCCATACCTCGTACTTTCATGTATTTTTATATATATTATATAATAATTATGGGATAATAAAAAAATAATAAAAAAATCTTTTTCCCAAAAAAAAACTCTTTTTCCTTATTTTCTTAAAAAAACTTTTCAAAAAAAAAGTATTTTCTTATTTACCTTTCTTTTAAAAAAAACAAAAAAAACAAAAACTAAAAAAAAAACTAAAAACTAACTAATAAGTTGGTTTAATCCCTGACACAATTCACTTTCACACAAGACTAGTGATGTTCAAGAACACTTGGTTTACGAGGTCTTGAGATTTTGAGTTAACCAGCCTTAGTCATTAGGGTCCTTGACTTAATTATTCACATTTCCCTAGTTTGAAAGATGTGTGTGCTATATTGCATGCTTAGTCTCTACCTTAAGAATATGATCTGCACCTCACATACACGACTGCAGTTATGATGAGATGAGTTGAAATTTCACTTGAGGAACTGGGATGAGGGATTTGAGTTTGGACTTGATTTAATGATGCTCGAGGATGGGATAAAATCAATGAAGGCTTCATGAAACCTGAGTGTCAGCATCTTTAGCCAGTATGAGAACATGGTTCTTGTACTATCTCTTGATATTTACCTAGGTGTCAGGGTGTGATAAAATAAAAAAAATGTTGATCAGTGTGCGCCAACTCTTGGTAAAAGCAGTGGAGCTAGCCAAAAATACTACAAAGCAATGAAATGTCAAAGAAAAGCTCTCATTCCACAAAGTCAATTATCAAAAGAGCTTCCACCAAAGGCGAGCGCTCCCAACCATTTCAAAGTGTCCACTTGGACCACCGCTATTAGGACCAGGAATCGGGCTTGCACCAAAAAAGGGCTCTGCATCGTAAATGCTACAAGTCTGGGTGTAGAAGGTACGATAGGTACTCAAAAAAGGCACACCCCGGTGTACTCCCAGGAAAACAAGTGCAGACGGCTCCAACTTCTCTTGACGGACGCACTGATCAACACCAAAAAAATGTGTTGCGTAATAAGGCACTTGAGAGGATCTTTGTTCCAATGAGAGGGAGAGAAGAAATGACACAATCCTATGCCCTTCATCAACTGGCCTTCCATCTACACTTTCAAGTCTGACAACTAAAGAGACGGTGGATTGGATGCAAGAAATGATTTATTCCCTAGTGTTGAGGATCGGGTCCATAGGAGAGTCTCTTGGACTGGAACCTTGGGTGACGTTGTGACTCTACTCTTGTAACTGCGGTCAACACTTAAAGTTATATCCCTACTATATATGTATACAAAGAGAGTCTGATGATTAGGGGAATTGGGTACCTTTTGACTAGAGCTTGGTTCAGCATAGAATCTTAGGATCTCTAAAACCGAGAGTTCTTGAACGGATCAAGTCTTGTATTCACATGCACAGTCAGGGGTTAACCCAACTTATTCATTCTTTATTTTCTCGAGGACTAGCAAAGTTTAAGTATAGGGGGGTGATGAATCCGCGATTCATCATCGCAATATCTTGATCTTAGCAAAATCCCCAAGTAAAATCCCAAATAAATGTCCATAAAATCAATAAATTAACAAAATGACTCTTGTAAATAAAATACACTAATTATTGTATATTAGATCGTACAAAATAAATTACACATAAAAAGCCGCAAAAATAAAGGAGTTGTATACCTGTAAATAGCCCAAAACTTCATGTATTTTTAATAATTTCATTTCAACTCCTTTTTACCTAATTCTTTCTCTAACTTGTTTATAAAAATGTATATAAAAATACAAAAATACAAAACAAATTATATCTCAAATAAATGCTCCTAGATCCCAAAGAGAAAAAGCCGTAAAGTCCAACTTCCAAGCTAAATCCCCGCTCCGTATGAACTCCAAATTCACCAAACTCACTTTTAAAGTTCAAGTTAGAAAATTATCTATCCAACGGAAGTGGTTTCATTAAAATCGGAGCTCGTTTGCAAAAGTTGGGTTTTGGGACCTAGATGTACATTGTATATTATGTATATATTCTTTCTTTCTTCATTTTTTATTTTATCTTTCTTAATTACTAAAAGTCCAAAAAAATCATTATGGTCTTGTATTTTGATTATACTATTTTATTGTATTTTCCTATTGTACATAGCTACTATTAAAAAGATAAAAAAATATATAAAAAGAAAAGCAAACAAAAAAAATATGTACATGTTGTAGTCTTCTTTTGTAAATTCTCCACTCTTTTTCTTATCTTTTATTTTATTGTATTATAAGTAGCCTACTTTATTTCATTTCATTTTTTATTTATTTAATAACATTCTCTACAATAACTTCCCTTTCTCCAATAACCTCCAAGTCTTCTTTCAACCTCCATTCCACTCCATATTCTTCCACCAACCTCCCATTCAACTCCACCAATAATAAAACTTCTCATTCAACACCACCACTTCTCTAACTCCCATTATTCATCTCTTTATAATCATCTCCACATCCACATTTTTTCCCCATCCACCATTCTTATAGAATAAGGAGAGAGCTTGGAGTGTTTTGTTGGTGACAGCTGCGAAGCATCGTCCTCAAGCGACGACCTCCTTCAGGTGAGATCCGCGGAGCTCCGCTTCGTGTCACGAGTTCCCCGTCGAGCTCGTGGAGCTTCTCCGATTTTTATTTCGCCAATCGGATCGAGGCAACGACAGGAGTTCAGCGTAGACTGCTCCGCCAATCCGGCGAAGAACAGGTAAGTATTCCTTCTCTTTTCTCTCGTTATTTTTTTTAATATCTTGTTTCCTTATTGTTTGGATCACCATCATTTTTATTTTTAGCACACCACATCCAATCCACCATCATTTTATTCATTATCACCACCTTCATCATATCACCACCTAAAAATCCTCCATTTGTTTAGTTCATCATCACCACCACCACCAACTCATCATCTACCATTTTGTTGTCTATTTTTTTTTGTGTACATATTTTGTGTTAAAGAAAATCATAAAAAAAATTAAAAGAAATCTAAAACAAAAAAAAGTTTCTATTGCAGTAAAATAGAACAGCAGAAAATAAAAAAAATAAAAAAAAAGAAAATTAAAAAAATTTGCAGGAGGCAGCAGGCGCGGGTGCCGCCCGCCGCCCCCCTCCATCACCAGCGGCGCCGCACGGCCGCCTCCTCCTCCTCACTGCGGCAGGCCGCGCCGCCCACGACCACCGCGGCCTGCCGCCGCACCTCTCCCCCGCGCGCTGCTGCGCCGCGCCTCCGCCCAACAGCCGTTCCCAGCGGCTTCGCAGGCCTCCTCGGCTATCTCCACCGCCTTCACCAGCCCCCCCGGCCGCCCCGTTCTCCGCCACTCGCCGCCAGCCGACGCCTCCCTCCTCCGCTGCCGTGTGCGGCCGTACGGCGGCGCCGCCTCCAGCCCAACGCGCGGGCCGCCGCCGCCGACCCTCAAGTTGGGTTCCTTTTCATCTTCATCCCCATCGTGAGGAAGAAGGTCACTTTCCCTTTCTCAATTTTTTATTGTAAAAATTGCAATATTTTCCGTCTTTGTTTTTGTAATCACAAATAGGTCCCTGTATATAAATGTTTGTTTATTTCAGCTTTTGTATTTGCACAAACACCCCTGTGTTCTCTTGTTAATTTGGACATCTATCTTGCATCTTTTTATTCAATGAAAAGTACCACTGTGTTGAGCAACTAATTGTGTACGTTTTGAGTATTTATTTGGATTTTTATATTACATGGGTAATTAATTAAAAATGATTAACTGAAACTTTGCATATTTTACCCACTTAGTGCTCTTAAATTCATATCTAACACACGGTTGCTCTAAAAATTCCACAAAAATTATATTTGATGCTTTGATGAGTGCTTAACTTACTGTCCAAATTTCATCCAAAATGGAGTTGTCTTGTGCTTGAAATAAATCATAGAGTGTTTTTAGTATTTGATTTTTAATTAAATCCACATACATGCTTTTCACGAAATTTCAAGTCTCCTGGATTGCTCATCTAAATATCTACTTGAGATAATTTGCATTTTGATTAATTTGATAACCTGGATTAATTAGAAATTATTTACTCACTGTCACTCTATTTTCACTAAAAAATTCATAAAAAATTCATATTTTGTCAAAAAAATTCTAAAAATGTTACTGTAGCTTCCTTGCATCATGTTTTCATTCCAGTAATTTTTTCATAATTTTTGCTTATTGTTTGTGTGAAAAATTGCTAAAAAACCATAAAAAGTGCGCATTTTTAATTATTGCATTTTAACCCCTAAAATTCCAAAAAAATGTGTTTTGTGTTCATCTCTGGATTAAGACTCTAGGAAAAATACGAATTGGCTAATTTGGACTTCTTTTCCATTAAAATTAATTTGGCCTTGTTGTATGTTTTCTTAGGTGCTTAATTCACCTGCATTGGCATCCTATTTGCATTAAAAAAAAATCTAAAAAATACCGCACTGAAATCTAGACCTAAGTTTTTGAATTAAATCCAAGTTGTTCCTTTGCCTCCCTGAGTTCGACCCCGGACTTGCCCGGGATATAAATTAAGCCGAGACACTCTTCACGGAGATCTCCTCTCGGTTCTGACCGAATCGCTAAGTACACATATTACAACGTGACCGAATTATTTATCGTATCTAGCGACTCGTCAATCGTCCAGTGGTGGGACTTGGAGGCTCTGGAGAGGCTATATAAGGAGCCCTAGACCTCCTGTATCCATTGAGAAAGTCAATAGACAAACACGCCCCGTAGAGGGCTTCTCCCGTGGTTTCATCCCGCTCCTCACGGAGTAGGGTTCCACGTAAAATTCTTTTGTGTTCTTCATGTTTATCTTTATTTTTATGCTCTAAATATCATTTCCGCTTCCGCTTCCGATTTTCTAACAGTAGCCAATCAACCTACTGCAATCTCCCTCCCATCAACAAAAGACCAAGATAGCGCAAAGGTAGCTCTACCTTAGGGGATCTTAGCTAGTTCCCATATATGCCTATCTCAGCCTCATCCAAGCCAAAAGGCACAAATTCAGATTTTATTCTGTTAGGCCATTAGCTAGAAACCACACCAAAAAGGTCCAGGACCACTGACATCTCCCTACAACTCTCAGGATCACCCTCCATAATAAGAATCGTATCATCAACGTACTGAAGAATGGACAAGGACAAATCATCCCTCGGGCAACCACAACAAAAATCTCCCGTCACCGCCCAATCATGATCGATAGGGCATCAACCAATGTGGAAAGGAAATAATGACTTGCTTATTCATGAGGCCATACAGTTCTCTTATATAGAGAGGAAAAACCCGTTGGAAAAATTACATAATGAAGACAACACGAAAAGAAAATACATAAAATGGACACAGAGAAAAATATCTCTAAACACTCTCCCTCAAGATGGAGGATAGATGTCAATCATGCTCAGCTTCGAACAACATCTTTGAAATGATGCTCTGGCTAGAGCCTTGGTGAAAACATCTATTTTCTATTCCCCTGAGCTGACGTGAGAAGTAGAGAAAGCCATTGTGAATCATGCCACCCTGTATAGTGACAATCTACCTCAATGTGCTTGGTTCTCTCATAGAAAGTAGGGTTGTTGGCAATGAAAAGAGCAACCTGGTTGTCACATTATAGATGCATGGGAAGAAGCACGTTAATAACTAGGTCAGTTAGAACAGATCTGACCCACATCATCTCAGTGCTCCCCTGCACCATGGTTCCGTACTTTGACTTAGCACTAGATCTGGTAGCCACAGTTTGCTCTTGCTCGTCTGTAACACCAATGAACTTCCTATGAACATTGCAAAGCTCGAGGTATTGGGGCATCCTGCATAGTTTGCATGTACACATGTCGCGATGGCAAGGAATGTTCCTATGCTAAAGAGCAATCCAATACATAGAGAAGACTTCAGATACCTCATAATCATGTAAGCTGCATCCATATATGCCTATCTCGACTGCTCTATAAACTGGCTAACTTTGCTCACAACAAATGAGATGTCGGGTATGGTAATGGTCATATGTAGGAGCTTCCCAACAAGCTCCATGTATCTCCTCTTGTCCACCTCCTCTTTATCATCATCAAATAGCTTCATGATGGGATCCATGGGAGTAGTGGCATGTATGCAATCTGCCATGCCTGTTTCTAAGAGGAGATCGATAAAATGCTTCCTCTGGATCATCACAAGATCCTACTGGTACTTAGAGAGCTCAAGCCATAGGAGGGTATCGTAAATCGCCAAGGTCCTTGGTAACAAACTATTGTCCAAAGAACTCCTTAGCCGCACTAATTAGAACTATTATATTACAATTATATTTGTAACCATTCGGGTTCCGTAACCTTTAACTCTTCGGGTTCCGTAACCTTTAACCCTTCGGTTTCCGCAACCCCTCAGGGGTATTTATGTATTTTTCCTCTTGTAGTCTCTAGGATTTTCTCTCTATATAAGAGACTCTAGCCCTATGGAATAGATATCCCATTTGTCTCTCTTCTCTACATGGTATTAGAATAACGGTCCTAGACCGGGGTTCTGACCTAAAATCCCCACCGCCAGCTTCAAGCCTCGCAAAAGCCTGCGCATGCCCTCTTCCCTGAATTAAAGCCCCGCTCAAGGCCCTCCAATCGCCTCCAGTGCAGCAACCCTACCGCTAGCGCTACCCTGCGCTTTCAGGACCTCCTACGAAGGTCGTCAGCCCCATAGCTACCCTCGGGTACCATAAGACTCTTTGGAGATCCAAAACTCATCACAGACCGCTTCCAAGAATCCAGATCTACTGTCCATTGAGGGTTTTCAACCCTTCTTCAAGGGAAAACGTGAGTTCTAGGGCATTTTTAGCTCTTATATGCATCCTTAGTTGATCAGAGGATCGTCTTTCTATTTTAAGACCACCATGGCGCCTTCTTTTACGAGACAAAGTCCTTGGCCACGAATACTATGGCACAAGGCACTATTATCAAACTCAAGCGCACAGAAAATTACGTGCTCTGGTCTCGATCTTTTATGATGTTCATTGGTAATCGGAGGAAACTATACATTTTGACTAAAGATCCTTTAGATGAAAAGGATAAAGAGTACGACAACTGGCAGACTGACAACTATTTGGTTATCAACTGGATGACCAACAATGTTGAGGCTCACATTGCCTCAAATCTTCTTTACAAAAATACGGCCAAGGAAATGTGGAGGATCTCAAGCAAACATATTCCCAGAAGAAGACTAAGTCACGCCTTGCAGATATTTACAGGCGAATCTGGTCAGCATCTCAGGGTGATTCCACCCTCATCGAGTACTACAGACATCTATCCAGCCTGTATGAGGAGCTTGCAATATTCCAGCCCTCATGTTGCACCAAACAGATACAAGAGCTTTCTGACTGGCAGGTATACTGCGTCCTTGATGGTCAAGAGCATTCTAGATACCATGCAACAAAGGAGCAATTTCTTATATCAGACACACTGCCAACAATGAAGGCCATCTTTGACCGACTTGAGGAGCTCGAGACATCCGTTGCCTGACCTCCCGTCTTACCTTCAATAGAGAACTTTGCACACATCGCCTCATCTGGGCGAGGAGGCAGATACGACTTGCGAGGAGGACGCGGTCGTGATCCAAGCCGTGGCCGTGGATGGGAATCTGGACGAGGCCGTGACTTTGGTCGTGGTCGTGGGCGAGACTCTACTACCCCATGCACTCACTGTTGTAGGTGAAACCACCTGACTGAACGATGCTGGCAGAAGTTTGGCGTACCTTCTTATCACTCCAATAATGCTTATGAGGATGCCTATGATGTGGAAGAGCATCGCCTACCTCCAGTGGCAAGACTGTTTATCTTAATGATGCAGATTACTCCCGCTTAATGCAGATCCTTCAGACTCCAGGGCCTACCACCACTAGTAACACTACAACTGCTGCTCTGGCCACTCCTTCAGGTACAATAGCCAACTCTGCTATCACTCTGTAACATCCGGATCTGCACAAACCCGAACCCGACCTGATTAGGGTCCGTATAACTCAATAAAGTTATTAATCAATGTTAAATAATATAAATCGATTAATTGATCGTGAATCAAAAGTTGTTCGGGTAAAATTGACCAAAAATCAATCGCATCGTAATGCGTGCCCGAAAAGCCGCGACGTAAAGTCAAAAACCGTAAACAAATCGAGACCGTCATAAAATCCGATTCGACGAAACAAGACCAACGAAATCGACCGTTCGTCAATCGGAGGTCATTTGATATTTTAAAATCGCAAAACTTTAATGACCAATCAAGACCGTATCTCGGAAATTTCGAGGATTCATCTTCGATCCAAAGTATACGAATATTATACTCATTTCGATCGTCATTTAGAGACGATCAAAACGAGCTATTGTACACCAAAATCCAAGACTCAGTGTGCGAATACGGACCACTTCGGTTTTCTAAATATAAGAGAAATATTGGTGAATATATATATATATATATAACAGCACATCAACAACAACTGCTTGCTGTCCTGTTGTTTTCCATGTGGCCAAAACCCTCCACACTGGCATCCAAATGCTCCTACAAATGTCAACTCTAAAGGGCTTTCCTTTGGCTATATAAACACCAAAATCCTGCCCCAACTCTCCCCCAAAATCCACCGAGAATGCTTCCCCTCCATGCTGGAGCTGCTGTCCAGCAGCTCTGGACCACTGTTACAGCCTTTTTATTTGGGCAGTTGCTGCTGCTCCCCACCATTATAGTTGATGCTCCTTCCTTGGAGCAAGATGCTGCTGTCCACCTCCTTGTTGCAGCAACTTGGAGCCACGGTTGTTGCCCATAGCTCCTCTTGGAGCTGCTACAACAGCCCCTGGATGATGCTCCCAACTACAGCTCCTTGTTGCAATTGAAGCCTCATGTTACTCTCCTTTTCCGGTTTCCTTTCAAACTCCTCCATTGAGAAGAAGAAACCTATGTTGCAGCTAGTTGCTGCTCAAATTCCAGCAATTGGAAGGCCCTGAAGTTGCTGCACCGAAGTTATTGGGGTTGTTGTTCCTGACCATCAAGAAACTACACATTTCAGCCATAGCTATTGCTCTTGGAAAAGTTATTGCATGCTTTGTGCATGCAAGATCAAAGCCAAAAGAGGTACATCTCTACCCATCTCTTGCTGCAATCCATGTTCTTGAACAATTATTCCATCTTTTGACTTATATAAAGTTATAAACTAATACCCATGGATGGTTACAAATCAAGAGAAGATTAAAGTTTCCCATGTATTAATCCATATTGTTATACAATTGTGACCTCTTCTTGCTGCCTTCTGTGCTTATTAAAAGTCAATTTCAAACCTATTATATTACCTTTGAAATTAGATGAAAAGATGAAATGTGATATGAATTTAATCAAAGTTTTGAATCAATTTAATAGTTTCTAACATAAGTTTAAAGATGTAAATAGGGGTTCGTCTATGAAAAATTTCCATCCGATCAGGTTGACTTGTTGCCTAATAAAATGAATAAATGAATACAGATCAAGATCAGGTTCTGGAATTAAATGCTGGATTTTTCAATGTCAGTCTCTATTCAATGAATCACTGAATTCAAATGTCACTTATTGGTTATAAATATACTCAATTGTTATTATGAGTCAAGATTAATTTCATAACAAGTATGTAAGAATCGGGAGTTTCAATTAGGTTATAAAAAAATCATTAATACATATAATGAGAAATTATCCTACTACAGATGATAGGATAATAAAAAAAATAAAGAGGGCATAAAAAATGATAGATGTCCCACCTTTCAAAAGGGTTAATCATGTAGCCCATACAAATATAATTATTACCTGAGTTTATTTCCACTTGTTCCTCAACCAAATGGGGT
Source organism: Ottelia alismoides (assembly GCA_037367405.1). Taxonomy (NCBI): domain Eukaryota; kingdom Viridiplantae; phylum Streptophyta; class Magnoliopsida; order Alismatales; family Hydrocharitaceae; genus Ottelia; species Ottelia alismoides. Next base: position 283,638 of record JAZKJV010000899.1, read on the forward strand.
TGGGAGTATAGGGAACATTAAATCATGTTCAATCACACTATAATCCCTATAATAATGATGATCACAGTACGACCTTGTAGAAACGACCAATAACTGGAGTAACATCATCATCAGATAGCCTCAATTATCATTATTGAGTGTACATCTGTAAACATGCACTAATAAGATGTAGCATATATATAACTCAGTTTTGTTTCAAACAAACGATACAACCTATTTTTGAAAAAAAATATAATATATATGGTTTTCTAGTTATTACCATACTCATATCTCTTTGTTTATCAATTTGATTATTATTTTAGGTTAGAAGATAAACCTTGCAAGAGAGTTAGACGTAGGGGCTACTTAGTAAGTAGACCAAATATATATTGAACTAAATAAATAAAATAGATACATTATTGAAATATATATGGCGGGATCTAAAATTCTAAATAAAAAAATTAAATCTCTCCATAAAAGGCATCTGTGTAGCCTATGTTACTTATAAAAAAACTCGGTTGCCAGTCATGGTGACCTTTACGCCTGACTGTGCGAGGGTGCGGTGACCCTCAGCTGGGCAGGAGATTAGGAAGCCCAGTTAGGACAGCGACCGCTTAGTGCGCGGGTCTAGGATCCCAGCCTTTTTCTCGGTTTTCTCGCGAGCGCTCGCAGTTTTTACGCCTCTCTAGGATCCACAGGTTTTCTTTAAAGACCAGTTCCGCTGACCCTTGTTCTTTAGGGTACCTAGGCTGGAGGACCCTTGGTTTTGGTTTTTCGAGCTCGTTAGCCCGTACCGGTCGGGCCGGTTTTTCTTTTTGAGCGACTTTTCCGGAAAGTCTCTCTCACCCGTCTCAGTGGCGTAGTTTTGGAGTAGACCTATCCCTCTATTGGACCGCCTTCCAATTAGAGGGCGAGACGGAAGAGCCTTTTGTAGGCTACCTCACCGCTTGAGTTTTGTTTATTTTTCGCCAGCAGACTTGCTGATGCTACATCCGAATCATCCATATATACATATGAATCCTCTATGGCTACATCTGAATCAGTTACAGTTGAATCTGGAAAAGTTACATTACAGTTGAGTTTGCAAAAGTTACATTTGAGATTGGATTGAGTCACAATTGAGTTTGGCTAAAGTTGAATTGCAGTTGAATTGGTTACATGGAAGTTGGTTTGTAGTTTGAGCTTGGTTTCCATTAAGCTAAGATCCATCACATACCCTTACTATGATCAATCCAAAAGATTCTTAAACATCATTATAAGCATTTTAATAGAGATTGTTAGAAAATCGGAAGCGGAGCGGAAACGATAATCAGAGCATAGAAATAAAGATAAACAAGAACACAAAAGATTTTACGTGGAACCCTACTCCGTGAGGAGCGGGATGAAACCACGGGAGAAGCCCTCAACGGGGCGTGTTTGTCTATTGACTTTCTCATTTGTTACAGGAGGCCTGAGGCTCCTTATATAGCTTCTACAGGGCCTCCAAGTCCCACCACTGGACGATGTGGGACTAAACAACTGGGTGGGGTAAATGGATCCTGGAGGATCCATTTACCCACCTATTACATAAGTGACGCATGCTCCAATACTCTAACACTCCCCCTCAAGCTGGAGCATGCAATGCTCAGCTTGGACAAACAGGAAGAAACTCAACTCACAATACATGACACTACAGACAATATCTACCCAACGCGCACAGCTGCTGCAGTCGAGGACGTTGTTTCTCATGGCGTGCATGTGAGGAGGACGAACGGGCTGAAGTGTGAAACTGGATCTATCTGGCTCAGAGAATGATACTCTACTCTGGAGACCCTATGATACCACATGAAAACCCTTGCCCTTAATGGCATAGGGAATAGTCCTCTGCTCTGGAGTCCCTATGGCTCACATGAAAGCTCTGGCCGACCAACAAGAATGATTGGCATGCATCATCATCGAGTCTGAAATTTGTAGAGTCTGAACATCTGACCGGTCTGGAAAATCTGATATCTGAATCTTGGAACAAGACCTGTGACTCTCTATATATACTCCCCCTTTCTCCCATACTGGTCGGAATGACATTGTTGACCACATTGAGAGAAGATACATAAATATGGGGAAAAACATGAATGTTATCAAAAAATTTCTCTAACGGCTTTTCTTCATTTTTTTGTAATAAGCCGTCCATTTTTTTAATTTTTTTTGAAATATTTTTTTTATATGCAGTTTTCATCATTTTTTTTCGGCATTTTTCAAAGCTCACAATATTTTTTTAAATTGCGTACGGCTTTTTCTATTGTACGCGCCTTTTTTTTCTTTTTTCTTTTTTTCGAAAACATTCATATATATATTTTAACGTGGCTCACTTGGCCCAAAGATATTGCTGTAGCCACTTAGAGCTTTAATAAGCAGCAGCCCCCCTTGTTTTGTTTGAAACTATACATTTTTTTTAAACACTGTCCTGGGCCCTCTAATAAATAACCCTTTAATTTTTTTTATAGCCGCAAGACCCTTCTGTTAGGGTTCCCTCAATGGGAAACCACCCCCGATGCTCATGCGCGGGCGCCACCAAGAATGGAGGAGGGGCCACGCCGCTTGCAGCAGCGCTGCCTGGAGAGAGTCGGGCTCCGCCTGAGCCGCCACTTTGATGGGAGCATGATGCGCTTGCGCCTGGCGGTTCTTCGAGATGGGGCGGCGCACGAGATGGGGCGAGGAGGAGATCGCCTTGCGCTTTGAGATGCGCGCAGAGGCTCTGGACCTGAAGATGCGATCCGCGCCGCCAGAGTCGATGGAAGAAGGGAGGCGGAGCCCGGGACCTGGGATCTACTCCTCCTGGAGGCACGAAGGAAGAGGGCGGCGCCTGGGTGTGCGCCCCTCGTGTCGCACGAGGGAACTGCTCGAAGGAACTGGAGGCTTCGCCTGGGGTACGTGCCCTCGCGTCGCGCGAGGGATAGGGAGTTAGGCCCTGCGCCATCGTGCCTGGAGGAGAGAACTGAGAAGCTTCGGCGTGGGGTCGCCGCCACGTCCTGGAAGAAGGCGCACGAGGCTTGGGTTTCCACCTCGCACCGTTTGGAGGACTCGAAACTGAAGTATGCCGCCTGGGGTAGGGTTCTGAGAACCCATCTTCTGAAGGAGTTTCGAGAAGGCCTGGATGACATCGCCTGGAGAAGCCGAAGGAGATGAACATGAGCGATATAGGCACGTGCGACTCGATCGGATCTGTTCCATCGCCCTTTAAGAAGGGCGGCTTGAGAAGAAACATGCCACACCGATAGATTATAACGACAGAAATTAGGGTTTCAATACAAAACCCTTACAAAACTTGAACAAACAAGAACAATCGAATCTCGAATAAAAACTAATGAAAATCATTCCTCGAGAATCAAACCCGCACTGATACCATGTTAGAAAATCGGAAGAGGAAGCGGAAACGATAATCAGAGCATAGAAATAAAGATAAACAAGAACACAAAAGGTTTTACGTGGAACCCTACTCCGTGAGGAGCGGGATGAAACCACGGGAGAAGCCCTCAACGGGGCGTATTTGTCTATTGACTTTCTCATTTGTTACAGGAGGCCTGGGCTCCTTATATTGCTTCTACAGGGCCTCCAAGTCTAACCACTGGACGATGTGAGACTAAACAACTGGGTGGGGTAAATGGATCCTGGAGGGATCCATTTACCCACCTATTACATAAGTGACGCATGCTCCAAATACTCTAACAGAGATAATGATCATATCAGAGTCTCATCATTTACATTCTCAAGACCAATCAAACTTATATTATAATTAATAAAAAGACAATGACTTAAATATGGACCATATGATAAATGATTATGTGGGTAATGAGTGTAGGATGAGTAGACTGGGGTTATATATACCAAACAACTTGAAAGCCTGTTTCATTGCATGTAGCTTTAAATTTTAATTGTCAAGGCCAAATTACTTGCTTTCTTTTGGAACCACTAAATTCCTGTTAATTTTAATTAATTAGATGTACTCAACGTTTGTTGATGTTCTTTTCTCCCTATTCAATGGATTGCAGGCAAAATACCTGCACCGTTGTATTAGGAGTGTTGAACATCAGCTTCTGCAGTTACAATTATCAGGTACGTATTCTATAGTTTATTCAAAATATTTCATGCTTTTATTTCTCTTCTACTATAATTGGGATGCATGTACTAATGCAATTTCGGTTGTTACATGCCAACTGCTATAGAAATTTATGCAATATAATTGTGACAGTGTAGTTCTGTGGCTTATTAGTTAATTTGTGAATGTCATTCGTTCATGAAAAAAAAATTTCCCTAATTTTCAGAACTTAAATGTGATCATTAGCGAACATGATCCTGCGGATGATGTATAAACGGGTATTCCAGATCCGAGAAGGAGCAGGCCTCACACACTTCTACTCTAACTTGGTTTATTGATTCCAACGCCTCTACTCATCTCACTGGAGAAGGTAGTCTTCTCGCCTCTTCTATACCATCTACCTCTGTGAAGTCAGTTTGAGTCGCTTATGGGACTCAATCACAGATTACTATTGTCGGAACTATGGATATCTCTTCTAAGCTTCGACTTTCGGGGGGTTCACCATACTCCTGATTTTCTTCTTAGCTTGTTGTCAGTTCACACGCTTTGTGTTGAGCTTCATTGTCGTGTGATATTTGACGAGTCTTGTTGTTATTTCCGGGACATTTGGACGAGGCAGATTTTTGGTGGGGGTCATGAGAATAACGTCCTATATTACCTTGACATACCCTCATACTCCAATTTCGTTGGTGCTGCATCTATCTCTGAAGATCCACTCCTATGGCATCTGTGCCTTGGGTATCCCTCTGCCAAGGCAATCTCCATGATGTTTCTTGAACTCTCTCTTCTCTCTCAAGCCCTTTCAGTGCGAGGCATGTGAGTTGGGAAACACCATCGAACTTCGTTTCCTATTCGTACTGAGTCTCGTAGTACTGCTGCTTTTCATCTTGTTCACCGTGATGTTTGGGGACCTTGTCCGATCCGCACATTAAGTAGTCATCGCTATTTTATAGTTTTCGTTGATGATTATAGTCGATCTTCTTAGGTCTATCTAATAAAGGAGCGTTTGGAGATTAATCAAATTGTCAGAAATTTCTTTCAAATTTAAACTTACTTTTCTAGCATTGTTAAAATCATTCGTACCAACAATGCTCTTGAGTTAACCCAACATGACTTGACCTCTTTCTTTGCATCCCCAGGGAACTGTTCACCAAACATCATGTCCATGTACCTCAGAACAGAATGGTATAGCTGAGGAAACTCCGACACTTGCTAAATGTTGCAAGATCTCTTCTTAGTCAAATGAGTGTTCCTAAACATATTGGGGAGATGCTATCCTTACTACAGTGTATCTCGTCAACTGTGTTCCTTCATCTGTTCTCAAAGGGGCAACTATATTTTCCTTACTTTATCCTACCGAGTCTCCTTTTCCTATACCTCTGCGAATTTTTTGGTTGTATTGCCTTTATTCATAACTTTCATGCAGCTGACAAATTATCCTCTCGTGCCATCAAATGCATCTTTCTTGGGGCACTCTTGTATCCAGAAAGGCTATCGCTGCTATGATCCTGTTGGACGTCGATACTATGTATCTACTGATGTCACCTTCTTTGAGTAAACAAGTTATTTCACACAGACTGTGAGTGACATTCCTCTGGACCTCCCTCCTCCACCAATCGTCTACACTCGCCAGCGTACCTCTATACCTTCTGCACCAGTGTATGTACCTTTGCCTGTCCCTTTTATGCAGGTTGATATGACCACTTCGAGTGCTCCCATCACTGTTGTCTCGGATGTACATGGGAGCTTCTTATAGCTCTACGCAAGCAAAAAAGGAAATGTACGTATCACCCCATGTCACATTTTACTTCTACAGATGGTTTATGTAGCTATGACAAGAGATTTGTATATGCTCTGAATGCTATACCATTCCAAGAGATCATTTCAGTGCAATGCAAGATCATGGTTGGCGACAAGCCATGGGATGAGGAGATGGATGCACTTACCTCCTGTGGTATGTGGGATCTTGTGCTGTGCCCCCTGTGAGTTCGTCCTATGGCTTGTCGATGGGTCTTCATGACCAAACAGTCGCCTGATGGTTTTATTGGCAGGTTGAAAGCCAGACTTATTGCCAAAGATTTCACACAAATCTTTGGAGTTGATTATTTTGAGACCTTCTCGCCTGTTGCCAGAATGGGGTCGATACATACCATTCTCTCTGTTGCTGCCAACAAGGCTTGGCCCATTTATCAACTTGATGTGAAGAACACCTTTCTTTATGGTGATCTTGAGGAGGAGGTCTGCATGATGCAATCGCCGGGGTATGTAGTCGAGGGGGAGCATGTATGTCGACTACGCAAGGCCATTTATGGCCTGAAGCAGAGCCCTATGGCATGGTTTGACATGCTCACTACGGAGGTCACACACATTGATTTTCAGAGGAGAAATATCTGACTACTCTATCTTTGTTAAACGACGGTCTATTGGCACGATCATCCTTGCTGTCTATGTTGATGATATGGTTATCACAGGAGATGATGTAGATGGTATTAAGGAGACCAAGGCCTTCCTCCAGAAGGTCCTTGTCATAAAAGATCTCGGCCAACTTTGTTATTTTCTTGGCATCGAAGTAATATGCACTACAGAGGGGCTCCATCTTTCACAGAGAAAGTATTGCCTCGATATTCTGACTGAGGCAGGACTTTTTGGATGCAAGCCATCTGACATCCCTACAGAAGTGAGAAAATATTCAGCATTTACTGATCCAGCTTTTGAGGGTGCAACACGATACAAAAGCTTAGTGGGATAATTACTCTATCTCAATGTTACTAGGCCAGATATATCATATGCTGTGAGCAGAGCCAAACAACATATTGGAGAATGCTCTTTACAATCACTGGCAGGATGTTCTTTTGATCCTTCGATATTTGAAGGAATCTCCTGGACGTAGACTTTAAAAGTCTATGGGGTGAATGGACACACTAATATCTCTGGCTATACAGATTCTGACTATGCTAGCTCTCTTGAGGACCACCGATCCACTACATGATACACCATGTTTTGTTGGGGATAACCTTGTCACTTGGTGAAGCAAGAAGAATACAGTGGTATCCAGATGCAGTGCGGAAGCAGAATACAGGGCAATGGCTCAGGCCACATGTGAGATCACATGGCTTGTTTCTTTCCTAACAGAACTTGACATGTCAGTCGCCACTCCTGTACTCTTATACTGCGACAACAAGTCTGCCACGTACATCGCCACCAATCCAGTTTTCCATGAGCGGACAAAACACATTGAAGTTGATTGCCGGTTTATTCGTAATGCAGTACGAGAAGGACGAATCAACACTCCACACATCTCCACTGAACTTCAACTTGTAGACATCCTCACAATGGCTCTTCCAAGGAAGTGGCTAATGTACTTAGTATTCAAGTTGGGCATAATCGACAGATATGCTCCAACTTGAGGGAGAGTGTTAGAATTATTATAATACAATTATATTTGTAACCTTTCGGGTTCCGTAACCCTTAACCCTTCGGATTCCGTAACCTTTAACCCTTCGGGTTCCGTAACCCCTCAGGGGTATTTATGTATTTTTCCTCTTGTACTCTCTAGGATTTTCTCTCTATATAAGAGACCCTAGCCCTATGGAATAGATATCCCATTTGTCTCTCTTCTCCACAATCATCAAATAGCTTCATGATGGGATCCGTGGGAGTAGTGGAATGTCTGCAATCTACCATGCCTGTTTCTGAGAGGAGATCGATAAAATGCTTCCTCTGGGTCATCACAAGATCCTATTAGTTCTTGGAGAGCTCAAGCCGTAGGAGGGTATTGTAAATCGCCAAGGTCCTTGGTAACAAACTATTGTCCAAAGAACTCCTTAGCCGCACTAATACCCTGCACATAATCTCCTGTAACAAAGATATCATCAACATAGACCAGTATAACAACGATGCCTCTCTGAGTCCTCTGCAAGAAACAGCGAATGATCTGCAGTTGATCTTGTGAAGTCCTATTGCTCTATCAAGTTCGAGAGTTTCTGGAACCATGCTTTGGGACTTTGCTTAAGGCCATACTAGATACCTTTATGAAGTTTGCATATCTTTTGACATTCCTTAGCAGCAAACCCATGTGGTTGTTGCATGTAGACTTCTTCCTGTGCATCACTATATAGAAACACCTTCTTCACATTAGGCCGGGACAGGGATCAATCCCTTACCACCGCAACAGAGAAAAAGATCCGAAGGGTCGAATGACATGCCACATTAGAGAACGTATCCGCACCCATAAGTCTGGGTGAACCCACGAGCCATAAGCCTTGCCTTGTAGAAATCAACTCTACCATTTGCACGGTTTTCTACTGTAAATACCCATTTGCAACAACCAAAGAATCCCCTGTAGGGGCAGCGACGAAGCTCCATGTGCCATGTGAATGTAGTACACCCATCTCCTCTTCTGTAATAAGACACTACTGACTGTCTCGTAAAGTCTCGTAATATGTCCATGAGATCTCTACAACTGGTAGACCCATGACAAACCTCCTGAAATCCACTGAAAGACGCCCCAAAAAACATGATCAAGGAGAAGATACATGGCATATGTACGCCTCCGCTTCTGAAGAGTAATATGCACATCAAGATCATCTGTACCATCGGTGGCCTGTAAAGTAGCCTGTTGAGGAGGCACTTGCTCGTCCTGTAAGTGACAAATCACTAATGCCATTAGTAGTAGGGATGTCAGCGGGTCGGGTTTGGGGTGGGTATTACTATTCCCAAACCCATACTCATTTATAATATCACTATCCATACCCGTCCATTTATTAAACGGGTAATTTCTAGCAGGTACCCATATACCCGTCGGATACACGTGTACCCAATGGGTACCCATATCTTCGACATGGTAAATCTTAAGTTGTTTATAAATGTATACAAGATTTTCATAGATAGACGAAATAGAGTGAGATCATGTAATATGGCGATCCATAAAAATGAGCAATATATAGAGAATATTAAAGGTTTATATATGTTAAGTGTTTAACTCTTTTATGTTGATAGTTTTTATTTATTAAAGGTACAAAAAGTTAGTTGAATATGAATAAATGGATGCAGAGGAGAAAATTGAGTCAGAAATTTATATATATAGATCAATATGTATTAGATATGAAATGAATTTGGGGTCAGTTTGATTAAAATGCAACACACACATCTATCTTTATATATATATTCGGGTTTCGGGCGGGTTCGGGTTCGGATACCCACAAGGCAATCCCAAACCCATACCTATACCCGCATGGGTAGTCAATTCAAAACCCAAACCCATCCAAAAGTAAATGGGGCGGGTTTCGGGTCCTCAAATGGAGCGGGTATGGGTCGGGTACCCAATGGGTAGACCCAGATTTACATCCCTAATTAGTAGAAATAAAGTGCTCAAAACATATCTGGATGTGCTGGATGATAGAGAAGACCCATGAGCATGGGCTACAGAAGGCGGCCACGAATGTAAAAATGTGGCAAAAACTGAGCCGAAGTACTAGGAGGTGGGGCTGAGGAGCAACTATAATATGATGCAGCATGAAATTAACATATATGGCTTGATTTTTTATCCATTAATTAGAGTCTAATTTTATTTACGTTTATTCGAGTCATTGCAATTTTTATTTAAATAAACGAGATCGTGTGCGATCTCAAAATTAGTTAGATAATTTTAAATTTGAATTTTGAATTTCGAATAAAAGTTAAATTAGGACAAAGGTTGATTTGAATTTTGATTCAAATCAATTATAACCAATTAGGATCGAGTGTGATTTTAAATTTGATTCCCTTTCTATTTTTGTAATTTCACCCCTCCTATATAAAGGGGTTGGTAGTCTATTGTAAGGACAATTCAGAATATATCGAAATTTGAGATTTATCTATTTATCTCCTTATCTCTAGGTGTTTCTCTCTCTTTCTCTCAGCGCATTCTTTGAGATTCTTCTCCAAGATCCGTCGTTCTCCGACGAGTATCCTCCTCTCAACCACTTCATTTTGTTCTCCACCAAAAATCCACAATCAAATTTATTTTTCATTGCCACGCAAAATCTTGTTTGCATTATTTGGTATCAGAGCATGGCAACCGAATCGTTCCTACGATTCGACGATCCTGTCGAGTATTGGCGGTTGCAATTCGATCTAAGTTGCATATCTCATGGCCCACACGCTCGTTCACGGTAATGATTGTTCAAGAAGCATCTTATTGCATCCCTGAAAGTCCAAGCATGGCTGGATGTGAAAATTGATGAAAATTCGTCGTCGACAATCAAAATCAGAACGCTGAACCTGCTGTTCAAACCGATTTCGGCCAAGAAACTGAAGGTATTTTCAGTTCTGAAGATTATTTTATTGATGCAACTCTTGTGCAATAACAATATGAAGATATAGGGCCGATTTTCAATGAAAGTGCGGACGAAGAGTGTGAAATCGTCAAGTTTTTAGAGGCCGAAGTTGTTGTCCATGCTGACCAAGAGCCTATATTCGACGAAGATCAGCGGACGAAGAGTTCGAAATCCTCGATTTGTTAGCAGTAAAAGTTGCTATCCAAGAACGAAAAAATGAAAATCTAGAGGCCAAATATGATGAGAGCACTGCAGAAGAGATTGTTGGAATCTCTACCAAGGTGCTTTCCGATGCAATCCAGGAATCCCTGAATTCATCTCTGTCGTTGTCTATTACTCCAGACTCGACCCTGTGCTGTCGGCGGCCAACCGACCCTCATATATGTGCTAGGATTGCATTCCCTTGCCGAAAGCACCCTCCGTTCAGTGCTACAAGCCATGCCGCCTTCCTCATGGTCAAGATTGTGGCAACCTAAACCATCGTTGGCATTTCCTTCCACTTGACTCCCAACCGGGCCGCCGCTACCCTTGCGCGACTCCATGCGCGACGCCACGCTCCTCTCGTCACCGCCACAACCATGCGGTCTCCCACCTTCCTCCCTGCCTTCATCACGCGCGAGAGGGCTGCGCCGGTGGAGACCCCCGCTACCGACACCTTCTGCTTCCATCCCAACAGCGCTGCCATAGACGATATTGGAAGGGGAGAGGAACCCTAACGAGGGTTGGATATTGCTCTTCAATCGGATCCCCTAAAACAAGGGATGAGATATTTTGGAAATATTACAAGCATCCCCCTCCTCACAAGAAATTTTTATCTAAAGGGCCAATTGAAGGGTAAATTATGTTATTGGTATATTTTAAGTGAAGGGGTAGAACATTTGCAGCTGTGCCCCTCGGTGGAAAAATATAAACGTAACATTGAAAATGAGCAAAATTGGGGATATTGGCTCAACCAATCCAGATGAATTCTCCATCGACGGAATGAAGATCGAGCAATTCGTCAGAAGACGAATTTTCAAGCAGAGGAGAATTGATGCAGCATGAAATTAACATATAGGGCTTGATTTTTTATCCATTAATTAGAGTCTAATTTTATTTATGTTTATTCGAGTCGTTGCAATTTTTATTTAAATAAACGAGATCGTGTGTGATCTCAAAATTAGTTACTTAATTTTAAATTTGAATTTTGAATTTCGAATTAAAGCCACATTAGGATAGAGGTAGATTTGAATTTTCATTCAAATCAATTAGAGTCAATTAGGATCGAGTGGGATTTTAAATTTGATTCCCTTTCTATTTTTGTAATTCCACCCCTTCTATATAAGGGGGTTGGTAGTCTATTGTAAGGACAATTCAAAATATATCGAAATTTAGATTTATCTCTGTATCTCTTTCTCTCTAGGTGTTTCTCTCTCTTTCTCTCAGCGCATTCTTTGAGATTCTTCTTCAAAATCCCTCATTCTCCGACGAGTTTTCTCCTCTCAACCACTTCATTTTCTTTTCCACCAAAAATCTACAATTAAATTTATTTTTCATCGTCGCACAAAATCTCGTTTGCTTCAATAACAGAAGTCATACTCTCCCTCAAAAGGGAGACAAGATCGTCGAACTTCTGATTAGCAAAAGTAGCAGGAGGCTTAACTCGTTTGGCAACACAAGCAGAAGTGGGACAACCATACTTCAGGTAGTAGGTAACCTCGGAGTGACCAGAACGATGATAGTAGGTGCATCGCTGATGCGGATGCTCGCCTCCTCTGCCACGTATACCTCGTCCTTTGAATTGGTATGAGCATCTTCTGCCGTGAGCTGCTGCAATCGTAGAAGAGGTCTAAGTATTGAACGTAGAAGGAACCGCGATCCTGCTGAGTCTGCTGCAATCCTCCTTCAGTATAGACGCACCCGTAGGAAGCTGGGTACGTGTCTCATTCCTTGCCTGAGAACAATTGACTGCGAGGATGTCCCACTTTGCCTTGGCAATGGGATGATGAAGGATGTCATTGGCCATCTCTATGGTTAGAGTAACGGATAGCCATACATGTGCATATGCGTCATCTTGCTTCCACAAAGCATTTGCTCCAGTCTTGTCGGCCAGCTCAGTCTGCATCAGGATGTGCTCCTTGTTATTGCACTGCATGATGGCTACATGGATCACAACTCATAGTTGGTCCCATCCATTTTGACAGTGGATGCTGGGTCCTTGATGGCACCAAAGGAAGATATGTTATCCTTGTTTCTTGACATGATGATAAGAAGGCCAGTGCAGAATTCAATTGAGGCTGTATACCAATTTGAAGGTGTCTACACAATCATATAGGGAATCAGTTGTGTGTGCAGACTCATGCCACAATCGTTCTCATTAACTTTGACGGTGCTCTAGGGTGGATGAGGTGATTTATAGGTCTGAAATCACCCCAAAACTTCAAAATAAGACCATTTAGAGCCTAGAACACATAAAAAGCAGCAAAATCAGACCGTTTAGAGACCTATGGATACGAGGCAAGGGACCCTGGTTAACCAATGTGTGATCTACTACCACCGACGATGAGTATGGTCGTTGTGACCATCGTTGGTTGTTAGATGCATCCAAAGAATGCTGCAACCACAAGGAGACATGGATCCCCCCTCCTCCATGGTGGCAACGTCACCATTGGCGACACCCAAAGGGGCCGTACGGTTGCCTAGCGGCGGCTGGTGCTGTGTAAGGGGTTGATGCCATGCACGAATCAACAGTGATGGTCGAGTTGGGGTTGCGACGACAAGGATGGCATATGGGGATGGGTCGAGGGTAATGGAACTCCAGTTTAGGACCGTCGCTCTGATACCATGTGGAAAGTAAATAATGATTTGCTTATTCATGAGGTCCTAGGGTTCTCATATATAGAGAGGAGAAGCCCTATTGGATAAATTACATTATAGAGGCAATTAGAAAAGAAAATACATAAAATAAACAGATAATAATTTCTCAACATCCACTAAGACAAAAAATAGTGGTGTACATGGCATCCATGACGACCTCCCAATTACGACAAGAAAAAACCACCCCTAGGCTGACCATTAAACAAGATCGCACAAGATGATGATGTGATACATCTCTTTGTCCATGTAATCCAAGTGCACAGAACTCTCTGATGCATCGAAGCCTAGAGGAACCTCCAATCAATACAGTCATAGGCCTTCAAAAAATCGACCTTCCACATAACTCCCTCTAGTCTTTTGCCTCCTCGAATCAACCATAATTTACGATGCCACAACCATGCTATTCATCTATCGTCCGGGCGAGAAAGCACGTTGTACTAGTCGGATAATCCTCAACACCCCACACAAGCAATTGGCTAGTAGTTTTGCAATGATCAGTTAAGATAGCGCAATGGGACGAAAGTCCTCCCCCTTGTGGAGATATCCTTCTTGGGTAGTAAAAACTGGAAAGAGTGACTTAATCTGTCGAAACCAGCGTTTCCAACAACGAACTCAGTTACCATGGCAATCACCTCCTCAGATACCAAGTCCCAAAACTCCCTGAAAAAGAAAACCTAGAATCTGTTCGGCCCAAGGCACCCATCAGGGTTAAGTGCAAGCAACGCTTTTCTGGTCTCTTATAAAACAAACTCCCTAATCAACCATACTGAATCATCATCGGAAATCTAGGTGACCCCCAGACTAAGCCGTCTATATCTAGTAGACGGAGTACAACGACTAGCATTCCGATAGTAATATGAGATTGCCCTTGCCACCGCAACCTCCCCTTGAATAACCTCATCCCCAGTTTTCAAAAAAAGTAACCTTATCCCCAATGTTGATCGGGTGAATCAAATTCCATCGCTAATGACCGTTGGCCACAATGTGAAAGAACCTTGTGTAGAAAATGATAATACATAAGAGAAAGCAAACAAATAGATTATAATCTTGAGAACACAGAGATTCACGTGGAACTCTACTCCTTAAGGAGCGGGATGAAACCACGTTAGAAGGCCTCTCTAGGGTCGGATCTTCTATTATGTTTTCTTTCTCAATGAATACATGTGGTATATGGATTCTTATATTGCCCCGCCAATATGATCAAGTCCCACTCTCACACGATATGGGTCTAAACCTGAATGCATGCGGTAACTGGATCGCAGACCCATCTAGACACGAAGACTAACACCCCCTTGTGCCGGAGCATGAAGAAAGTAGTCACTCACCGAATATAAGACACTACATACAATATTAACCTAATACATCCTCTACTGGTTTCCTATTGAGGACGCTGCTTCTCATATCATGGTGCTAAGGAGGAACTCGAGGTTTGGAACGTGAACAACGATCCCTAGAGAAATCTAGATAGATGGCTGGCTCATGTGCACTGTACTGCTTTTGTCAGAGTCGTCGGAACTGGAATGCATCTCCTAATGGAGAACTCTAGCTCGTAACATGCTGGAATTTAGCAACATTTGAGTAACTTATCCATCTCTTTGAAGGACGAAACAAAGAAAGCAGTGAGAATATCCGTACTGGAGTTCACGATTACGGGAAAAAGCCGTGGGAAGATCTGCACCATCTGAAACTGAACTTGAGAACTCTACACAATATTCCCCATTTTCCCATACTTGTCGGAAAAAGTTGACGCCAACCAAGTTGTGAGAAGAAATGAAGAGGGGGAAAATCTCATCTTTTTTACGATGCCTTCTTTTTTTCCCGGCTTTTCTCTCCCTTTTTTTTCTTACGACAATTTTTTTAGCAGCCCCATCTTTTTTATGGGTTGCTCTTCATTTTTTTGATGAAGCCTAATTAGGGTTACAAATATTACCCCATCCTTTTTTACTAACAGCAACCCAACGTGGTCCAAATGTCCCTGCTCCCTTCCCATCAGTAGACGTGTGACTCAAAAATGTGTTCACCAAATATTTTTTTGTAGCAGAGAATTTGCTATTTAGGGTTCCCCATCAAACCCCATGTACGAACATGCCACCCCCGATACGGCTTCACCGCCTGATCGCCATCGCCGTGCTTCGATGGTGGGTGTGGCTTTTAGCCTTGCATGCCTGGGATGGATGCTGTGTGTGGAGGAGATCACCGATTTGGAAGTTCGGCATTGGTTGGTGAGTGAAGGGCCCTGTGGAGGCCGAGGAGATCTGATAATGCTCGTAAACTGGAGTAGATCTAGCTGATTGCACTTGGAGCTGCGATTGATTGTGAGGAGATGGGGACCTTAGATGGGGCACCATCTGGAGCATGGAGATGACCGTGATCTCGCACTATGTTGCTAGGAGATACAACCTTCAATACGCTACATTATGACCCATCATGGCCACGGCTGATCGGAGTGTGTTGAGGAGGTAGAGTAGGTATCCAATAAGAACCCTTGCATATGTAGGACTATTAGGCAGCCACGTAATTGGAGGTGCGCTGGTCAGTGCATGCGTAGCTGCGACACTGGTTGGTCGATCGAAGACGATGGTCGATATTTTCCTAGCGTGGAAGGAAACCACATGCCTGGAATAGATCCCTCGCTTGAAGATCCCACACGTTGACAACATCTTGAATTAGGGTTTTATCAGAAATCCTAGAATTTTCTCGAACTTGGATAGATCTTAAAGATCAAAGAACATAAAATAATCGAAATATAACTTTAAAAACAAACCCTAGAATCACCTACTCTGATACCATGTAGAAAACTATAATGCATAATCAGAATCAGATAAAGAAAAGATAATAATCATGAAGAATTCAGAGATTTACGTGGAACCCTACTCCATAAGGAGCGGGATGAAACCATGAGAAAAGGCCTTTCTGGATTGGTTCATCTATTGTGTTTTCTTTCTCAATTGTTAGAGTATGCGTCATCTATATGTGTAGATGGGTAAATGGATCCTTCCAAGATCCATTTATCACATTCAGAGTTTAGTCCCACATCTACCAATGGTAGGACTTCAAGAATTTGTGGAGGCTATATAAGAAGCCCTAGACCTCCTGTATCCAGTGAGAAAGTTCAATAGAACAACCAACGCTTTGAGGCGTTCTCTCGTGGTTTCATCCCGCTCCTCAGGGAGCAGGACTCCATGTAAAATCTCGGTGTCTATAATGTTTTATTTTATTTCTCTGATACCACTTCCGCATTCTTATTTTCTAACATGGTATTAGAGCAGGTCATTCTTGGTTGATTTAAGATTTATCTTGAAGATTATTGTTTTTCATTGTTCAAAATCAGTCAAATTTGAGTTTCAGTTTTTAGGGTTTCTTGAAACCCTAATTTTTAAAGTTCTGTTCTGTATATATGTGCATCTTGAGTTCCAATCATTGCATTTGAGCAGTTAGTTCTTGACTATCAGCGCATCTCTGGCGCATATACGCGAGTTCAACCATCGCATCCTTCAAGCGAAGCAAGATCTCCATATTGTGGGGAGAAGCTTCACACAAGGTGCATCATCTCTCCAATGAGGATCGACATCATCTCCGACAACACCTCCTCAGTGGCTACGGAAAAAAAGAGGGGACATACTACTTTGCAAGACCTCCTGGCGGCACCCTCCTTTCAGTTTCAGCCCCATCTGGGGCACAAGGCTCCAGGCGGAGCTCGACCCTTCAGGCGGCAACCCCTAGCGACGAAACTCCCAGGAGGAGCTCCGAGCGGCGGGGCCTTCAGGTGACACCAAACCCCACGGCATCATATGCCCGCACCTCCTTCAGACGGTATCTCTAGGAGGAATACCCTCCCTCCATGACCCCCTTTGGCGTGAACAACAGGGTCCCTCGACCTCCTCGCACCCTTCTCCAGCTTCAGATGGAGCCTCCTCCGGTACCAACCTCCAGGCGGTTTCCCCAGGCGATGACACCTCCAGGTGGCGGTGGCTGCATTCCTCCACGACGGAGCTCCTCCCATCCGATTCCTCTCCAGCAGGCGACGACTCGCTCCCTATCTCCAGGCGGCGTGTTCCAGCGACAGGGCTGCCCTTCCCCTCATCTCCATTGCAGGAGCCCCATCGTGCTCTACGGGCAACGACTATCTACAACATAAAACCCCCATTGAGGGGCGACAATCTTTGATGAAGAGGGTTCCCAAGTAGGAACCCTAAATAAGAAAAGGGGGGGGGGGGGTGGGCCGTAAGTTTAAAAAAAGCCAAAAGAAAAACGGGAGGCGGCCTGTTTTGAGAAGAAAAAAGGGAGACCTGTTGCAGTTCGGCCCAAAAAAAAGGGATTTTTTTGAGAAGGCCCAACGGAAAAACTATTTGGAGGGCCCGCTTGCATTTAATTTTTTTGAAAAGGGCGCGTACAAAAAAACCGTACATGACGGACAAAAAAAGAGAGAGAAATGAACATCCATAAAAAAATCATTTGAAATGGCTACAAAAAAGGAAGTAGAGATAACTATAAAAAAAGGAAATAGCTGCCAAAAAAATCATTTGTGATGTTTTGTTGTCTCCCCATTTTCTTGTCTCCTCCCAACTTTGTCCATGTCATTGTTTTCCGACAAGTATGGGAGAAATGGGAGTATTGCGTAGAGTTCTTCGACCATGATTCAGATTCTCCAGATTCCAGATTCAGATGTCAGATTCCATGCTAGATTTCCAGACTCTATAGTTCAGTTTCAAACTCTGCGGATTGGTTCAAAGTCCAAGTTCGAGGCACTCCATCTTTGAGTGACCCATTTTCTTCGAGTTCTCCAGAGAGATACTCCTTTTCAGATGTGCACATGTTTGCCATCATTTGATGTGGTCCCCATCTTTTGTTTTGGTCAGAGTTTTCATGTGTTCCATAGGGACTCCAGTGTAGAGATCCCATTCCCTATGCCATGTGGGCTAGGGTTTTCATGCGATTTTATTGGGACTCCGGAAGAGATCCAAATCTCAAAGCCAGTATGGGAGAGACCTAGTTCTCCGACGAGGATACTTTTCAGACTCCATTCTCCAGCAACCGTGGACTCCGACGAGGATGTCTACACGACTTTTTCAGTTCGGCCCTTTCAGAGATGGAGCAGTTGTCGACATGTTGTGGCGGGCCAGAGTACTCTGACGGGGAGACTCATTTTGAGTTGCAGTGACTTTGACAAGCGTAGTACAGAGCACATGCTATCCGATGGGGAGATTCAATTTGACTCACACTCTAGCCCATTTGTTCCTCCTCACATGTACGACATGAGAAGCAACGCCCTCGACAACAGTCGACAGTTGTGCTCGTTGAGTTGATATTATCTGTAATGTCTTGTACTATGAGTTTGAGTGATTTCTTTCTATTTATCCAAGCTGAGTATTGCATGTTCCAGCTTGAGGGGGAATGTTAGAGTATGCGTCATCTATATGTGTAGATGAGTAAATGGATCCTTCCAAGATCCACTTACCACATCCAGAGTTTAGTCCCACTTCTACCAGTGGTGGGACTTGGAGAGTCTGTGTATGCTATATAAGAAGCCCCAGACCTCCTGTATCCAGTGAGAAAGTTCAATAGAACAACCATCCCTTTTAGGCGTTCTCCCGTGGTTTCATCACGCTCCTTAGGGAGTAGGGTTCCACATAAAATCTCTGTGTATATAAATTTTTATTCTAGGCTTCCGCATTCTTATTTTCTAACATCAATGAATACATTTTGTATGAGGCTTCTTATATAGCCCCACCAATATGACCAAGTCCCACTCATACGCGATGTGGGATGAAACCTGACTGTATGTGCATCTAGATGCATACTTTAACGCCTTGTATTTGCGTCCCCTCCTTCACCCACTTCTAATGCAATCTTTGTCTCCGTTCCACTTCCTACTTTCGATCCTCTATAATCTTCTGCACCACTCCTCTTAAGCAACTCCTCCTTGTCCAAGTCCCTAAGATCCTCAAGCTGGTCCACTCTCACCATTTCATCTTGAGCAAGATTCCTTCGTTTATGCCCTAATCGATACCTTGTTTGAAAGTTATTAACCGCTTGCAGAGAGAAACTAGATTTTGAGCCAACCACCTAGTTATTGAGCCATCCACCACTAAATCTGACCAAAAAGAAACCACTAGTTTCGGGAATCTCTCCTCTAACATCCATGATCGCTTAAATACAAAAAAGATGAAGGATCCCTTCCTGACCCAGTGTCCAAACAAAGGGGGTGTGATCCGAACGAGATCGAGGCATCGAGGTAACATAAGCCAACTGAAACATCGCCAATGCCTCTATAGACAATAGAAAAAATGATCAATGCACGCTGTGGAAGAAGAGTTCCTCTAGGTGTACTTGTTATTGGTCACATCCATAACCACCAACTATAACTCCCCCACCAGATCTGCAAAAAGCAGAGAACATGGGTCCTGTGCTCCACGACCCCTGACCTATCATCAGGGTCAGTGTTTGGAAATACGGTCCATGCCCGCATATGCGGTCGCATATGCGTATTCGGTCACTTGACCGAAGCGCGTATGCCATATGTGGCAATATGCGGTCAAAATGCATATGCGGTCCGCATATTCGGCCACATATCTGATATCATTCATATTAATCCATGACATGTTAATGACACATTAACTCAATTTTTTCCTAGCAACTTTTATATCATCGTTTACATTGTTGCATCTTTTCATTATTCTCGTATATGTTGCATTTGGGAATACAATCTTGGGTATTTTTTCTCATATTCATTTTCCCAATGTTCTCAACACTTATTAATGAATTGTTTACTAGTTTTTGAATTTTCCATCTAATGAAATTCGTTCCAATTCTTCAAATAAAACATGAAATAATTGACTAATAGTCTGGCACTTTACATTTTTATGCTCTAATAAATTTTATATGAAAATACAATTTTCCTTTATATTTTGTGTCAACATATTTTGTCCCTTGGAGATACATATATATTAGAAAATAGGAATGCGGAAGCGTATCAGAATAAAAGAGAAAAACTTTAAGAACACACGGATTTTACGTGGAACCCTACTCCCTAAGGAGCGGGATAAAACCACGGGAGAATGCCTCAAAGGGCCATATGTTGCATTGTACTTTCTCATCTGACTACAGGGGTGTGGGGGTCTATATATATCCCCCACTGAGTCTCCACATCTCCAAACTGGTAGATGTGGGACTAAAGACTGGATGGGGTAAATGGATCCTAGAGGGATCCATTTGCTCATCCCCTACACATGTGACGCACATAACAAATTCTCCAATACCCCCCTCAAGTTGGAGCATGCAATGCTCAACTTGGACAAACAAAAAGAAACTTAACTCACAATACATGACACTACAGACAATATCAACTCAACGCGCACAACTGTCAGCTGCTGTCGAGGACGTTGCTTCTCATAACGTGCATGTGAGGACGAACGGGCTGGAGTATGAGTCAACTGAATCTCCTCTTCGGAGAGCATGTGCTCTGAACAGCGCCTGTCAGAGTCACTGCAACTTGAAATGAGTCTCCTTGTTGGAGTACTCTGGCCCGCCACAACATGTGGACAACTGCTCCATCTCTGAAAAGGGCCGAACTGAAAGGGCCATGGAGTGCAATCCTCGTCGAAGTCCGCGATCGCTGGAGAATGGAGTCTAAAAGTTTCCTCGTCGGAGAATTGGGTTTCTCCCATCTGGCACAGAGAATGGTACTCTACTCTGGAGTCCCTATGATACCACATGAAAATCATTGCCAACATGACATAGGGAATGGTCCTCTACTCTAGAGTCCCTATGGCTCATATGAAAACTCTGGCCGACAACAACAAGAATGATGGGGATCAGGACAAAAGATGGCAAACATATGCACGTCGGAAAGGACCGAATATGTGCGAGTCTGAAACTGAGGACTCATAATCTATCGTCGAGTCTGAAACTGAACTGTAGAGTCTGGAATATCTGGTTGGTCTGGAGAATATGACATCTGAATCTGGAACAAGACTTGTAACTCTACACAATACTCCCCCTTTCTCCCATATTGGTTAGAATGACAATCATCGACCAAGTTGGGAGAAGACAATAATAATGGGGGTACAAAAATAGAATGGGGAGAAAAACCATGAATCACTTAGCCGATTTTTTTTCTTTTGAATCATTTTTTTAAAGTCGTTTCAAAACTTTTTCCTTTCAGCTATTCCTTCTCACATTTTTAATCATTTTTTAAAATTGTGTACATCTTTTTATTTGTACATGTCTTTTTCAAAAAAATACTTTATTTTTCAAACATTTCATCGGCCAACTTGGGCCCAAAGATTGTCATCATTTTTTTTCTGTGGGCTCTCCCTTTTTTTCCTCGGCCCAACATCACTTCCCCCCTCCCCTCCCTTTTTTTGTTACACAGCAGGACATTATTTTATATAGCATTCGGCCCGACAGGGCCAGAAAGAAGCAACAACGCTCCTTTTAAACGAGGCAACAGGCATTAGGGTTCCTTGGGAACCCCATCTCTTGAAACGAATGCCGCCCCTGATGGGGCTGTGCTCCTTTTGCGCCGTCGCAAGCAGAACAAGGTGGAGGGGGTGCCGCGAGTTGAGCGGCGATGAGCTGCGTCGCCTGGAGCTCAATGAAGTCAGGAGCGCCGCCCAGGGGTGCGCGAGGAAGGCTGGCGATGTCACTCCTGATGCGGTGCCGTACGTCAACAAGGGTGAGGCCTGGATCGTTGCGGCTAGGGCTTGCCGTGGAGATTTAGGGTATGGAACCCTAGCCGCCTGGAGGAAGACTGGTGATGCTTGTGCGCCGCCTGCAGTCGTTCAAAGATGGCGGTGATGCCGTGTATCGCCTGCGCAGTCGCACGCAAGGAGGAGGAGGAGGACCGATCTGGTCTGGAGGCGAGCAACAATCCGGTGTGTCGCCTGGATCGCTCGAAGTCGATGGAGGTGGCTTGGAGTCACGATTTGCGCCTGGATTTGCATGCGATTGAAGAGGAGGGTGGCTGGTATCTCGCCTTGCGTTGTGCACACGCAATGAATCACGTAAGAAGGTGCCTCCAGGGAGGAGATCAGGTATGGGGAGATGTTGCTGGGAGATGTATCTCAAGGGGCGCCTGTACCAGGAACAACATGCCTACAACCACCGAACATGGAGAGCGAACACAACTTGCTGCGTCTAGGGTTTCACGGGTTTCATATGAAACCCTTGTACAGAACAATCAGAACTTGCACTTCGATATTCGAAAAGAATATTCTTCAAGAATAAGGCAGAACCGAACTTGATAATCGAATCTCGAACCAAAATAAATAAAATAATGAAAGACCTCGAGAATCGAACCCGCTCTGATACCATGTTAGAAAATAGGAATGCGGAAGCGTATTAGAATAAAAGAGAAAAACTTTAAGAACACACGGGATTTTACGTGGAACCTACTCCCTAAGGAAGGCTGGCGATGTCACCCCTGTTGTGGTGCCGCACAGCAACAAGGGGGAGGCCTGGATCGTTGTGGCTAGGACTTGCCACGGAGATTTAGGGTATGGAACCCTAGCTGCCTGGAGGAAGACCGGTGATGCCTGCGCACCACTTGCAGTCGTTCGAAGATGGTGGTGATGCCGTGTATCTCCTGCGCATGTGGGGTTGTGCAGTCGCGTGCAAGGACCGATCTGGTCTGGAGGTGAGCAACGATCCGGTACGCCGCCTGGATCGCTCGGAGTCGATGGAGGTGGCCTGGAGTCACGATTTGCACCTGGATTTGCGCACAATTGGAGAGGAGGGCGGCTGGTATCTCGTCTTGCGTTGTGCGCGCGCAATGAATCGTGCGAGAAGGTGCCTCCGGGGAGGAGATCGGGCATGGGGATGTCGCTGGGTGATGGATCTCAAGGGGCGCCTGTACAAGGAACAACTGCCTACAACCACCGAACATGGAGAGCGAACGCAACTTGCTGCGTCTAGGGTTTCACGGGTTTCATATGAAACCCTTGTACAGAACAATCAGAACTTGCACTTCGATGAAAATTCGAAAAGAATATTCTTCAAGAATAAGGCAGAACCAAACTTGATAATCGAATCTCGAATCAAAATAAATAAAATAACGAATGACCTTGAGAATCGAACCCTCTCTGATACCATTTTAGAAAATAGGAATGCAGAAGCGTATTAGAATAAAACAGAAAAACTTTAAGAACACACAGGATTTTACGTGGAATCCTACTCCCTAAGGAGCGGGATGAAACCATGGGAGAAGGCCTCAATGGGCCATTTGTTGCATTGCTCTTTCTCATCTGACTACAGGGGGTTTGTGGGTCTATATATAACCCCCACTGAGTCTCCACATATCCCTGGTAGACGTGGGATTAAAGACTGTATGGGGTAAATGGATCCTGGAGGGATCTTATTACTCATCCCCTACACATGTGATACACATAACAAATACTCCAACAATATATGTGTATAATTTTGGATGTATGATTTGTATACTTATAATTATTCTTTAGTTTTTGTTATCTATAGGATCTATATATACATTAAAGGTTTTCTTATAGAATTCGTGTGTTCCCTGTTGAATCCAAATTTGTATATGTATATATATATGCATTAAATTCAAATTACACACTAAAAAATAATCAATTTATAATATCACTCTTATATATCTTATTGAGTATAATATCTTATTTGGAAATTTTGATTTTGGATTTTGTTAGATCATCAATTTTTTTATATAATCACATTTTTTATTTTATAATATTTTAAATTTAAATATTATAAACCGCATATACATCCGTATACTCCTCTGCATATCCGCTTATTCGCTTTAGACTGCATGACCGAACGAATACCTACTGCATTTCTCAACCTTGATCAGGGTAGATAGTGACATTGAAGTTACTGCCAATGTTCCAAGCCACCCTATGATATCTAATCCTCACTTCCTTCGGTTCCACCCATAAATCACTATTCGAGGACTTAAAGATACCGTAAATGGAAGTCAACAAGAATCTATTCTAATCACACATGTTTACTAGCACTACCGAAACTAAGTGCACTAAAATCATATCCTCCTCCATGTTAAACAACTCACCATTCTAGGCTTCGACCATACCCCTTGAACTACTAGTGGCCAACACTGCCTTGAATTTTGTTAAGCGTGGCTTGTAGATCGACTTCCACCTCACATAGTCCCACGATTCAACCTTCATCTCCTGCAAACACAAGATGTCTATCTATAACGCGCCGAGTAGGGATCCCACCGTTGCTCGCTTCTCAGGTTAACCCAACCCACACACATTCTAAGGAATAAATTTCATTAAGAAACGAAAGGGATGCTCCTTGCTGCCTAAACCCCAACTCTCGGTGCCACTACCATCTCAAACTATGTCTTTGCTTGAGATTCTCTTGTCATCTGAGTGAGTCCCACTTCACAATTTTCGGCATCAGTATTTTGTAAATTTCCCTCACCATCTCCACTCTCCATCAACTGCATTAATGGTTTTATGATTAACAAATCCACCTGCCTACTCTCCTTTGATTCAGAACTCCTGATAAGTTCTTTTTTAGGGCCTCATTATAGCTGCCTAGTTTCCCAATTTAGCGTATCCACTCTGTCTTTTTTGAGAGAATATCACCATGTCTTTGTTCGTGGAATTATTATCTTTGGAGCGACGAGCCACAATCGCCATTCATCAGGGGACAAGGACACCTAAACCCTTTTTGAAAGGCCCCTGGTTCGGTTGTCTGCATTTCGAATAACCCCACAATAGTCCTGAACAAATAGAGTTCGCTCTAACGAAGTCCAAAACCAAAATATGTATTAGAAGTCACACATACATATTCGAAACCGATTGGATTTGGACCACCTGAAAAGCCAACTCCAAAACGGTTCCCTAAAGAGCCCGAGGAGCGTCAAAATGGTGGGCACACATTAAATCCTCCACATACAAGCCTCACAACTACTGTTTAACACACCCCACCATCCCTCGATGTTCCCAGTTTCTGAGATTTTGCAGCTAAAATCTCATGACTCAAAATATCATTATCCTCCTAAATTGATGTTGCCTCCTACAATTAATGCAACACACGTTTCATGGTTGGCGTCATTACTGCGGATAGGTACAACCTTCGTCAATTACCGACACCCAAACTGGAGCCTTGCTTCGACCTAACTACACATCTAGGTGAAACGGTAACCATTCCAATTGGCACCATCATCCTCTTCGACTCAAGTTTAAGACAACACAATGAAGCCCCGAAATTCTACCCCTCTACCTCTCCATGCCTGTTGAAGCAGCGACTGTTCTTGGACGTCATCGGCTTACTGACTTCGGGACATCACCTAGAGTTCCATTAACCGTCTTAGTGACCCTAATCTCCGATAGGACTAGAATATAAATCATATGTCCAATCAACCTAACATTATCCATCGAAACACCTTTTAATTTGGCCCAATCGATACACTCACAGATGTGCCTTAGTCCCTCAACATGAACCTCACTAAAACCACTCCAATTGCTCTGAAGTTGCCTTCCTTCTTAGTGAATTTACAAAAAATGCACGAGATCCCTAGTCGACAGAAGCGGCGTTGTTGGGAGAAAAGAAATTCATAATCTAAATGAGACCCCAGGGCTCTCTTATATAGGAGAAAAGCCCTGGGTTAATTACACAAGAGGTACATCAAGAAAACATAAAACACAAATGACACCGTGAGATATAATTATCTCAACACTCCCCCTCAAGCTGGAGCATATATATCTGAGCATGATAGATATATATGCTCCAACTTGAGGGGGAGTGTTGAGGTAAATGTATCTCATGGTGTCATTTATGTTTTATGTTTTTTTGATGTACCTCTTGTGTAATTAACCCAGGGCTTTTCTCCTATATAAGAGAGCCCTTGGGTCTCATCTATGTTATGATTTTCTTTTCTCTCGACAGATACCTTGGTATATGTTATTCGTTGATGATATTGTGTTGATTGATGAGACTAGAGATAGAGTAAATGAGAAGCTTGAGGTCTGAAGACATGCATTGGAGATTGAAGGATTTCGTTTAAGGCTACGACTGAATATATAAAGTTCACTTTTGATGGAAGCGATGATGAAGGAATCGAGGTGAAGATTGGTGACAATAACTTTCAGAAGAGTGATTCTTTTAGATACTTGGGATCTATTTTGCATCACGATGGGGAAATTGATGGATATGTTACTAATAAAATAAATACATGTTGGCTAAAGTGGAGAGGAGCCTCTACTGTTCTCTGTGATAAGAAATTTCCTTTGAAAATTAAAGGAATTTTTTATAAAGCAGCCGTGAGACCTGCTATTCTCTATGGATCTAAATGTTGGCCTGTGCACCAGAGACATGTGCAGAAAATGATAGAAGCAGAAATGAAAATGCTACGGTAAATGTACGAACACACACATAAAGATCGGACTCAGAATGATGCAATCGGAAGGAAAGTTGGTGTATCTACGATCGAGGATAAGATGTGACAAAATCGCTTAAAGTGGTTTAGCCATTTGCAAAGGAGGTCAACCGATGCACTGATGAGGAGATGCGAGTTTTAGGATGTTAAGCCAGCAAAGAGAGGGTAAGGAAGGCCAAGAAGTGTTGGAATGAGACTATATGAAGTGATCTTAGTTTTTTGGATCTAAGCCCGGGAGTGACCCAAGATAGATTTAAATGGAGGCAAAGAATCCATGCAGCCGGCCCTACTTAATGTGGGAAAAAGCTTTGTTGTTGTTGTTGTTGTTTATTGTCTGTTTATAAGCTGTGCTGAACTAAATTATCTTGTGATTTTGATGAGTTCTACTGTTATTTTCATGACATTCAAAATTGTTCAAATTACAGAGGTATCAAGCTGATGAGTCACACTATGAAAATTTGGGAACGCGTGATCGAAAGAAGGTTGAGGCAAGTTTCCCAAGTAAAAGAAAACCAATTCGGATTCATGCCAGGTCGCTCAACTATTGAAGCCATCCATTTGCTGAGGAGAACAATGGAGATTTATAGAGCTAAAAAGAAGAATCTCCATATGATCTTTATTGATTTGGAGAAGGCTTATGATTTCGTCCCACGAGAGATACTGTGGAGAGTTTTGGAGAAGAGACAAGTACCCGTCCCATACATTAATCTCATAAAGGATATGTATGATAGGGCTTTATCTAGTGTAAGGACCCCGACGGGGAAGACTGACTCTTTTGATATCAGCATTGGTTTACATCAAGGTTCAGCTTTGAGTCCATTTCTTTTTACTTTGATTATGGACGAGTTGACAAGTCACATTCAGGATGAGTTACCTTGGTGTATGTTATTTGCTGATGATATTGTGTTGATTGACGAGACTAGAGATGGAGTAAATGAGAAGCTTGAGGTTTGGAGACATGCATTGGATACTAAAGGTTTTCGTATAAGTAGGGCTAAGACGGACTATATGGAATGTACCTTTGATGGAAGCAATGGTGAAGGAATCGAGGTGAAGATTGGTGACGATAACATTCAGAAGAGAGATTCTTTTAGATATCTGGGATCTATTTTGCAACATGATGGGGAAATTGATGGAGATGTTACTAATAGAATAAATGCAGGCTGGCTGAAGTGGAGAGGAGCCTCCGTTGTTCTCTGTGATAAGAAAATTCCTTTAAAAATTAAAGGAAAGTTTTACAAAGCAGCTGTGAGACCTGCTATGCTTTATGGATCTGAATGTTGGCCTGTGAACCATAGACAAGTGCAGAGAATGGTTGTAGCAGAAATGAAAATGCTAAGATGGATGTGTGGACATACACTAAAGATCGGATTCGGAATGATGCAATCAGAAAGAAAGTTGGTGTAGCTCCGATCGAGGATAAGATGCAAGAAAACCGCTTAAGATGGTTTGGTCATTTGCAAAGAAGATCACTTGATGCACCGGTTAGGAGATGTGAGTGTTGGGATATTGAGACGGCTAAGAGAGCGCGAGGACGGCCCAAGAAGTGTTGGAAAGAGACTATACAAAGGGATCTTAGTTTTTTGGATATAAGCTCAAGATTGACCCAAGATAGATCTGAATGGAGGCGAAGAATCCATGTAGCCGACCCTACTTAATTGTGGGAAAAGGCTTTGTTGTTGTTGTTGTTGTCCTTTTCTGCCTGTATTCAGATTATGAGAACTGATAATGCTCTTGAGTTTACCCAACATGATTTGGTATCCTTCTTTGCCTCTCAGGGGACCCTTCATCAGACTTTTTGTCCATATACCTCCCAACAAAATGGTGTAGCGGAAAGGAAACTTCTGCATCTTCTTTATATTGCACGATCTTTACTCACTTTTGTTTTTGACTAACAAACGGGTGAACCCCCCTTGGAGGGGTCATCGCTTCAAAAATTCATTTATAATTAACGCGGTTACAAGATGTTAATGCGCACTCCAGAAAGAGTGGAGCGCGATACAGTGAGAGACTACATTTTCTTGATAGAACCTCTGATTGCTGAAAATCAAATCATTCCTTGCCAACCATATAGCCCAGAGAGCCGCAAAACCCCTCGAGCAGTCATCTGTCGAATTGCCCCCGAACGCACGGACAGAGTTCCAGAACGCTGTGGCTCCCTCACTACGGATCCAGTGGACGTCCAGAGTCCTCCAAACCGCTTCAGATTCTGGGCATCCGAAGAAGATGTGTTCCGAATCCTCCTCCATTGCATGGCATCTGTCGCAACCGGTATCGTCGATGCCCAGCAACCTTCCCCTCCGTGCCTTATCGCAGAGACGTCCCTTTCTTAAGCACCATAGGAATATTTTAACTCTATTCGATACCCTTGAGGCCCAAATTATTTTCACGTCCAAGCAGAAGTTGTCATCCCGTTCCTCCGTCTCTGTCTTCAGCTCTTCATATGCTTTTCTAACCGTGAATCTTGAATCCTTCCTGACAAAGTGATCAACATTTGGCTCCCACTCCCTTGGATCAGGTAACTCTTCCTGCATCCTTAAGAAGTCCTCAGTGCGCTGGTCAGATAACTCTGATCTGAACTGCGGAGCCCACATACCGTCCATCGCCGAGCAGCGTAAAGTGCTCTCTTTATCCGTATCCATGGCGAAAAGACGAGGATACCTCCCCTCCAACGTGCCATAACCCGTCCAATCGTCCCTCCAAAATCTGAATCGACATCCATCCCTCACTACGGGGCTAAACTTGTGCGACAAAAGCCGCAGCACCTCACGAATCCCAGCCCATAGCGGAGATTCAAAACGACACCTCTTAGCCACCAGCTCACTTTCCACCCCGTATATTACCCTCAACAATCAGTCCGCCAACGAGTCCGATGGTCCCCAGATACAGACGACCCACTTTGTGAGGAGCGCCATGTTCATGGATTCAACATCCCGCACTCCCAAGCCTCCATCAGTGCGCCTTTTTTGTTATGTCTTCCCATTTTACCAGGTGTAAACCGCCTCCCTGCTGCCTACCATCCGACCAGAAAAATCTCCTTATCAGAACCTCCACACGCTTTCTAACTCCCACTGGCATCAATCGAGTGGAATAAAAGAAGATCGGTATAGCCGAAAGCACGTGATTCAACAGGACCAACTTCCCCCCCTAGAGAGGGCGACAGCCTTCCAATCGGCTAATCACTGTTCAATCTTCTGAATTAGTCAGTCCCAGTCCGACTTCCTTAGCTTTCCCGCAACCAGCGGCAGACCCAGATAGGTAATAGGGAGTTCCCCCAATGGGCATTCAGTCCGTTCAGCAATAACACTCCTCTTCGCCTCGGACATCTCAAAAGTGATCACCGTGGACTTACACTTGTTGATTTCGAGATCGGACAACGATCCAAAAATCCCAACCAAGTGCGCGGCGGTTGCATTTTGAACCTCCGTCCCACCCAAAAGCAATATCTTGTCGTCATCATACTGTAACAGTGGGATCGAGGTGTCCCCCCTCCTGTAGCCCTCACTCCACCCCAAATCAACTGCCTGCTTAAATAATACTCCCAGCGCATCTGCAACTAATACAAACAACAACAGTGCCAACGGGCAACCCTGCCTCACTCCTCGTTGAGGCTGGAAGAAGCCTCCTTCGGGCATGCCATTCACTAAAACAGAGTAGGAAGAGGTGGTTATGCAACGCTTCATCCAGCTAATCCAGGTCTCAGGGAACTCTCTCCTCCTCAGAGACATCCATAGGAACTTCCAATCTACACAGTTGTAGGCTTTGGAAAAATCAATTTTCCACATCACCCCTCTCGTCTTCGTCCGCTTCCAGTCCAAGCAGATCTTGGACGCCATGACCAAACCATCCGCCATCTGTCTCCCCGGGATGAATGCTGACTACCCCTGAAGAATCACCGAACCCATCACCCTATCATCCTGTTTGCAAGCACCTTCGCGACTATGAGATATACAGCGTTAGAGAGCGCGATGGGCCTGTAGTCATCGATGCTCCCCGGAGTTTCCTTCTTCGGAAGAAGGAAAAGCAGTGCCCTGTTGATCTTTTCAAAGCCGTTGTTCCCCTCTCTGAACTCGTCCATCAACTCCAAGATCTCACCCTTAAGCATCTCCCAGAACTCACGATAAAAGCAGACCGGAAATCCGTCCGGGCCGGGGGCCCCATCCGAGTTCAGATCCCTAATCGCACTTCTTAGCTCCTCCTCTGAAAAACGAGTGAGCAGGCCATCTTCCTGCTCCGACGTCAATGACGACACACCCGTCCCCATCCAACCCCAGCCATCTCCCCTCCTTCTCCTTGAAGCTTGTATGAAATGGTCCCTTAGCGCGTCCCCAATTGCAGCCTCTCCCGACATCCTTACCCCATTAACCTCCAAATAATGGATGTAGTTTCTTCTCCGTCACCCAGAGGCCACACGGTGAATGAAAGGCGTGTTGGCATCCCCTTCTCTGAGCCACCTCTGTCTGGATCTTTGTCTCCATTCAATTTCGTCTTTTTTTCCTCCCTCAAAAGCTCCTCCAGAAGCTCCTTCCTTCGTTTGAACTCCTCCTGATGCAGCCCTCTGCCGTCGTCAACACCGTCCAACCTAGTTACCTCAGCTTGTACCTCTACCCTTTTTTCCCGCCGCTTTGTCTTCAGCTCCCTACCAAAATTTAAAAGGAACTCCTTCAAGGATCTGAGCTTTACTGCCATTCTCGCCACCGTCGATCCCTCCGACGTGCAACCTCTCCAGTAGGCCTCCACCACTTGCCTGAAGCCCTCCTCCAAAAGCCAGCTCTTCTCGAAGAGGAAGAAAAATCTGGATCTCCCTTCTTCCTCCGAAGACCACAGAATCGGCGTGTGGTCCGAATGTGACCGCGACAGCGCCCATGCCCTCGAGAGCGAAAAAGTTTCGGCCCCCTCCCCGGAAAGGAGGAACCGGTCCAGTCTAGATCGCAATCTGACATTCCGCCACGTGTACCCACAGCCAGCCGCGTCAATGATGCTCATGCCCAGCGAATGGAGGACCCCCCCGCAGATCATCCGAACCCGGGTCCCCGCCTCCACCCCCCTGCGAGCGATCATCAGGGAGTAAAGTGACATTCAAATCACTGCCCACAAGCCACACAGAGCTCGCAAAGTCCTCGCCCAACTGTTCGAGGTCCGCCGCCAGAGTCCCCCTGTCCATGCCAGTCGGACCATAGACGTTTGTGATCCAGAGCCGGAGATCATCCTTCTTTCGCCTCAACAAAGTAGACAAACAAAAGAGCGACCTCCTCTCGTCAAGGAGGTCGAAGGCGTCCTTGCTCCAAGCGGACAACAGTCCACCCGACGCACCTTGAGAATCCATCGACGCCATCTCAAACTTTTCGCCCCCATCCAGCTCCCTGCGAACCTCCCCCAACCCCGAAGAGAGTTTAGTCTCCTGGAGAATGAAAATTTCCGCAGCCGACTCCGCGACAAGATTGCTCACTCTCCGCCTCTTCTCAGGCCGCCCTAACCCCCTGACGTTCCACGACAGTACCTTTAAAGACATGAGGAGTTGAACACCTTCTTGGGCGGGATGAGGCCGAGGCGATGAGCCACGGAACGATCCAAAGCTTGGAACTGATTTGAGGCCTGCTGCACCAGAACTGGCTCTTGCTGAAGTTGCCCCTGAGGCGCATCCTCCTGTTCGGACGATTCAAGCAACGACACTCTTCGTTGCCTCCTTCGTTCTTTCCCGTTTGCCCATCTGACATAGCAAGTACCAAATTTTCCCTCCCCTTCTTCCACACTCGTTGGAAAGAGTACGACCCCCTACACAGAACCACTCCTCCCAGCCTCTTCCCCGCTACGTACACTCGTTGGAAAGAGTACGACCCCCTACACACACCCCCTGCCCCTCTGCTTCTTCTCGCGTGCCCTCCGAATGCGTTAGCTCACCTGCTTCCCTTCTACCTTTTGCCGCCGACTTCGACCCCCCATCCAGCCCCCCATCCCCAAGATGAACTTCCTCGTCTGTGGCCTAAGTCGACTTAAACCCCTGTACCCCCCTCCCTTCTCATTCGACTGCGGTCGGACCGCCTGTTCCAAGCGCCTCTTAATCAAGCTGAATATCGAATCTCCGATGAAGATCGTGTCGGGATTAGCCTGCATCCCCACACCGACGCCAGCGGATCGGCGAGCCTCGTCAATGCCCATCCATCCCGCACTCGGGTCTGGGTAAAGTCAGCTCCCGCCCGATTGCACCGCTCTAATACCCGACCGACCTCTGCTTCTTTTTGCTGAGGAACCGCGTAGTTCAGACCCGGGTTCGAATAAGCCATAATCGGTTCAGGCGCCCGATACGCCAGAGGCGATCCCCAGGTACCGACGTTTCGAGGTGGCAGTCGAACCGACCTGGGGATGCGAACTCCAAGAGTCTGACCAAAGCATATATTCCCGAAGTGGATAGCCCCTGAGAAACGATGCGTCCCCCGGGCCTCGTACGTCGTTCCACCTTCCCGCACGTACGCCCTTTCGCCTTCAGCCGCAAGCGACGCTCCCCCTTCCGCCGGCGCGCCCGTTTTGCCTTCCGTCGAGCTCGGCCGCCCCTCCGGGAGAGTTACCGCACCGCTCGCCGGCATGGCCAACAGGGCCCCCCGCACTTAGATCAAGGTTCCAAAGTCCTACTAGAGGAATGCCATTCTCACTGCCACCCATCTCATAAACACGGTTTCATCATATGTCCTGAAGGGAGACACTCCTTTCTCCTTATTATATCCTAGTGAGATAACCTTCCTGTTACCATTAAGAATTTTTGGGTCTATTGCCTTTGTTCATAACCTTCATACTGCTGACAAATTGTAGCCTAGGGTTATCAAGTGTGTTTTTCGTGGGTCCTATCACACTCAGAAGGGCTATAGGTGTTATGATCTAATTAGCCATCCTTACTACATATCCATTGGTGTCACTTTCTTTGAACATACTAGCTACTTTACTCAGTCTATTAGTGACATACCCTTAGGGCTACAACTACTATTGATTGTTTGTAAATGAAAACATACTATTTTTCCTGATTCTGTTCATTTGCCTATTATTTATTTGTAGGACAATATGCCTTTTTGAGTGCTCCCACCATTACTGCACCTGATGCTCCCAAGGACCTTCCTATAGCTCTGCGGAAGTCAAAAGGCAATGTACCTTTCATCCTATATCATTTTTTACTTCTACAGATGGTTTATCTAGTTGTGATAGGAGATTTACATACGCTTTAATGGATATTTTTGTTCCTCAGGATCATCATAATGCATTGCATGACCATGGCCGACGAAAAACCGTGGATGAGAAGATGGATGCACTTACATCCATGGGCACATGTGATCTTGTGCCATGTCTCACATGAGTCGAACCTGTGGCATGCAAATAGGTTTTCTCGACCAAACAATCACCTAATGGCTCTATTGACAAATTGAAAGTCCAACTTGTAGATAAAGGCTTTACACATGCCTATGGTGTTGATTACTTTGAGACCTTTTCTCCTGTGTCCATGATGGGGCCTATACTCATTATTCTCTGTGTTGTTGCTAATATGAACTGACCTATCTTTCAGCTAGATGTGAAGAATGTTTTTCTCTATGGGGACCTCGAGAGGAGGTCTATATGATGCAACCACGGGGTTACTCAGTCGAGAGGGAGTGTGCGTGCCGACTATGTAAGGTCATTTTAAAGAAGAGTCCTTGGGCATGGTTTAACACGTTTGCTACTGAAATCAATTCTCTTGACTTCCATAGGACGATATTTGACTACTTTATCTTTGTCAGACGACGGTCTACTAGCACAATTATATTGGTTGTCTATGTTGATGATATGGTTATCACTAGTGATGATAAATCAGGCATTCCATAGACCAATGCCTTCCTTCAGAAGATATTTGTAATGAAGTATCTTGGACAACTCTGCTACTTCCTTAGCATAGAGGTGATGCATACTTTAGAGGGATTACATCTCTCACAACATAAGTATTGCCTAGATATTCATACAGAGGCCGGACTACTTGGATGCAAACGATATGACATCCCTGTAGAACTGAGGAAACACTCCATATCTAGTGATCCTGAGTTTGTGGACACTACACGATATAGAAGTCTAGTAGGCAAATTACTTTACCTTACTGTTACTAGACCAGATGTATCGTATGATGTTAGTAGAGTGAGCCGACACATGGAGAGACCTTTTTATAGTCATTGGCAGGATGTTCTTTTGATCCTTCGATATTTGAAGGAATCTCCAGGGCATGGATTCTTCTATGGGGTCCATGGCAATGCTAATGTCACTGCTTATGTCAATGCAGATTATGCCAGTTTTCCTGAGGATCAACGATCGACTACTGGATATGCTATGTTTGTTGGTGATAATCTTGTTACATGATGCAGTAAGAAGCATAAAATGATTTTTAGATTAAGTGCAGAGGCGGAATACGGGGAAATGACCCAAGCACTTGCGAGATTACATGGCTTCTCCCTTTCCTCCAGGAACTTGGATTTCATGTTATTACTTCGGTCCCCTTATATTGTGACAACAAGTCTGCTACGTATATTGCCACCAATCCAATTTTTCATGAGCGAACTAAGCACATTGAAGTTGACCGTCACTTCATTCATGATGCTATATGGGAAGGGAAAATCACCATTCCTTATATCTCCACGAACCTTTATCTTGCAGATATTTTCATGAAGGCGCTACCGAAGAAATGCCTTTCGTGGATAATGTCCAAGTTAGGCATGATTAGATGTGCTCCAACTTGAGAGTGTCAGAGTTATTGGCTTATTTCTATTTATTCTTATTTCAGTCTTGTAACCCCCTTTGGGGTA
Source organism: Ottelia alismoides (assembly GCA_037367405.1). NCBI lineage: Eukaryota > Viridiplantae > Streptophyta > Magnoliopsida > Alismatales > Hydrocharitaceae > Ottelia > Ottelia alismoides. Next base: position 319,053 of record JAZKJV010000899.1, read on the forward strand.
TCTATGAAATTTTCCATTCTTGCTCCTCTAGGGTTTCACGCTGTATAAGAAACCCAAGGCCCATCGAATAAGACAAGTTATTCATTCTCTCATCTTTTTCGACGTTGTTATATATGTATATCATGAAATACTTGTAAGGTTCAATTACGCGCAAAGTATGAGATAAATGGCAATATGACACGCATCCTGTTATACTCATTATTGAATGACTAAATGGATCTTGGGTTGGAATTTGGTGGCTTTGGTTTGGACCCTCGGTTAACCGAGTCGGATCTATACAAGACCTTTCAATGTATACCTGACACGACTTTAGAAGATAGATCATTTGCAGTGGTCATCTCTACAATCTTAAATGACATCTTGATAACGTGGAAGGTGGCTAAGCAAAGCACCTGAATATATCATCCATATCAATGTCAAATAAGGTCTTCATGCCATCATTTAAGCCACACAAATACTGAGGGAGCCTTTCGTGCTTGGTCCCACATATTTGCTTGATGTGGCTTGTCCTGCCATAAAACGAATCTCCAGGGCGTGGCCTCTTCTCTAGAATCCATGGCAATATTAATGTTCCCGCTTACACTGATGCAGATTATGCCAGTTCTCTTGAGGATCAACGATTGACTACTGGATATGCTATGTTTGTTGGTGACAATCTTGTTACATGGCATAGTAAGAAGCAGAAAATGGTTTTTAGATCAAGTGCAATGGCGGAATATGAGGTAATGACCCAAGCCACTTGTGAGATTACATGTCTTCTCTCTTTTCTACAGGAACTTGGACTTCATACTACCACTCCGGCCCCCTTATATTGTGACAACAAGTCTGGTACATATATTGTGACCAATCTAGTTTTTCATGAGCGAACTGAGCAGATTGAAGTTGACTGTCACTTCCTTTGTGATGTTGTATGGGAAGGGAAAATCACTATTCCTTATATTTCCACAAACCTTCATCTTGCAGATATTTTCACGAAGGCGCTACCGAAGAAACACCTTTCGTGGATAATGTCCAAATTGTGCATGATGTATAGATGTGCTCCAACTTGAGAGTGTCAGAGTTATTGGGTTATTTCTATTTATTCTTTTTTTCAGTCCTATAACCCCCTTTGGCGTGCCTATGAAATTTTTCATTTTTGCTTCTCTAGGGTTTCATATTGTATAAGATACCCTAAACACATGGAATAAGACAAGTCATTCATTCTCTCATTTTTCTCCATAATGTTATTGTTAGAAAATATGAATGAGGAAGTGTATCAGAAATAAAGATAAAATATTGAAAAACAACAGGATTTAACGTGGAACCCTACTCCCCAAGGAGCGAGATAAATCCATAGGAGAACGCCTAAAAGGGCTGATGTGTTCGTTCACTTTTCTCATCTGATACAGAGGGCGAAGGGCTTCTTATATAGCCCTCACTGAGTCTCCACATCTCATAACTTGTAGATGTGGGATTAAAGACTTGGATGTGGTATATGGATCTTGGAGTGATCCATTTACCCATATCCCATATAAATGATGCATAACCAAATACTCCAATACTCCCCCTCAAGCTGGAGCATGCAATCCTTAGCCTGGACAAACAGAAAGAAATCTCAACTCACGCTACATGACACTACAAACAATATCAACTCAACACACACAACTGTCGGCTACTGTCGAGGACGCTGTTTCTCATGTCTTACAGGTGAGAGGATGAACATGCTGGAGTGTGAGTCAACTGAATCTCCTCGGCGGAGAGCATGTGCTCTGTACTGCGCCTGTCAGAGTCACTGCAACTGAATGCGTCTCCACTTGGAGAACTCTGACCTGCCACAATAATGTGGATAATTTCTCCATCTCTGAAAAGGCCGAATAAAGAACGTTGCTAATTATCCATACACAGATCTCTGAAGATGGGTCTCTCTCATAGGGATCTCAAAGTGGGTTCTCTCTTATAGGAACCTCGGAAGGATCTCGTACTAGAGTTCACGAACACTAGAGAATGTAGCATGAAAGTCTCCTCTTTAGAGAACTGGGTCTCTTCCATCTGGCTCAGAGAATGGGATCTCTGCTATGGAGTCCCTATGAAAGTATGAAATCACATGAAAACCCTAGCCCACATGGCATTGGGAATGGGATCTCTACTCTGGGGTTCCTATGGATCACATGAAAACCCTGGTCGAAACACAAAAGATGGGGACCACAAATAATGATGGCAAACATGTACACATCTGAAAAAGACCACATACATGTGTGTGTCTGAATCTGAAGGCTCAGAACTAATCTGACGTCGAGTCTGAATATCTGTAGAGTCTGAACATCTGGTTGGTCTGGAATCTGACATCTGAATCTGGAACAAACCTGTTACTCTACACAATACTCCCCCTTTCTCCCATACTTGTTGGAAAATGACATTGACAAAGTTGGGAGAAGACAAGAGAATGGGGAGAATAAAAATTAATAAGCCGATTACATTTTTTCTCGGCTTTTCTCAATCAATTTTTTAAATCATTTTTTCTCAGCTATTTCATTCCTCTCTTTTTTTAATAGTCGTCACCTATTTTTTTAAATTAAACTTTTCACATTTTTCAGTTTTTCTCTCCTTTTTTTCAATAATTTTTTTGAATCTTTTTTTTGAACAAAAAATCTCAGCCCCCCAAAAAAGAAGGGCCCAACTTGAGCCCAAAATCTCGGCTTACACCTTTTCTTTAAATACGATAGGCCCCTCTTTGGCTAAATAAATCAACACACCTCTTTATGGTTCTCGATTGGGAACCCCTCTTGTCTAGGAAGATAGGTGTCGTCGCCTCTGGGGTTAGATCGAGGATGCAAGACGGTGCACCCTCCTGCTCTCTTCCCAGCAGCATCGCGTGCGCCGAGGATGAAGGCTTCAAGACCACCGTAGATGCGAGCGCCGCTGCCGATGCGAGCGCTGCGATGGAGGTTGGAGGGTGCCTCTTGCGCCTGGCCGCGGAAAGATGCGCCGCGCAAGGAGCTCATCGATGACCTGGATAGAGTCCCCTTCATGCGATGGGTTTACGTGGAGGGGCACCGCTTAAAGAGGGAGCATCAGAGGGGAGCACCGCCTCCTGGAGATGAAGTTATGACACGAGATGCGATGTACTGGAGCTGGGTCTCTGCTGCTTGTGCGGCTAGGGTTGCGGCACAGGGAGGTATAGCATAGGAGGGCTGCTCCTGGATCGGGGTTGCTCCCGAATCGGGGCTGCTCCTGGAGTAGGCACCTCTTCTTCTTGCAATTGGAGGGCTTCATTAAGCCCGTCTTCTTCTCCGATCACTGGAGTGAGATGGTTGTCGATCACTGGAGCATGCCACAATCTGTGTTGGACATGCGAGCCCACGGCGAGCCATTATGTAATAAATGTTATTGCGAATATCGTTTTCTGATCTGAAATGAAGAATAAATAATTTGCACAATAGGTCCCTTAGTACAATTAGGGTTATGTACCATGGCCATCTTAATGATTAGACAGTTGTTGATTCAATTATTGAATCATAGAGGCCGGTGCTTGGATGAATATCGAAAGAGTTAGATTGAGGACTCATCAAACATCGTCAAATGATTGTTGAGAGATGATCTCCATCCTGAGTAGGAGATGGCAATCCTTTCTCATTTAGGTTGATACCTGACCGACCTCTTGATGCATGTCCTCTACATAGGAATAGAGATTCATAGGTGTCAGATTAGTTAGGTCAAAGAGTTGACTTAACGAGATCAAGATAACCAAAGTCCTATGTTGTATGTTGTCATGATGTAGGCACGCATCCTCTGACCGGAGACATATGTGTTACTATATGTCTGAGTATGTACATTTGGCAGACCAATAGGTTGATGACCTAATCAAGGTCTATACACCGGCGCGTTGGTGTGCATATAAGGGCATATGAGTAATACGATCTCTCAAAGGGATCATAAAGGTTCATTACTGAATGGGAAGACTTGAGCTCACTCATGAGATATTGGGGAGAACCAAATTCCGTGCACGGTCATCTCGCTTTGGAAGCTTGACTGAAATTGTAGGTTTGATATATACTTTTGGAAAGTATATGATCAACACCTGGGTATGATATATGGTTTTGGAAAGCATATGATCGATACCGACTCCCAATGATCGAATGAGAAACTTAATGATGAAAACTCTGAAGTAGACAGTGTAAAATTGGTGTAAAATTGATCTTATACTTCAAGTTTATTCTGGGTATTCCAGTATGCAAGATGTACAGGTGTTAGGAATACCTGAGGGTGATGTGATCATAAACGGTTGTATAACCATGACGCTTCCATTCCTAGGGAGTGATGAAACGGGTCTGGATTTTAGTGACTCCTCTCAGTAGAGAAGTAATCTGATCTTAGTCCAAATATTGGACATTGATCTGAATGTGATTCAGATGCAATGAGAAGATTAGATTTGCGGTCTTGATTTAATCAAGCATCTATAGGAGGCTCGAGATCTGGATTTGAGATGTGATCTCAATATCCAAGTCACTATATGTGACGCACCGCTCCTCCGGCTACTGAAACCGACGAGACGGGAGCGTCGGACCTACGGTCCCAATACGCCCATGATCTATGATACTCAGCAAACCATCTTATGCACATTAGATTAACATTTGAAATATAAATAACAACATGAGAATAATATGAAATGGAAATAAAAATGCAACATCCATTCTGATCAATACTTATCAAGTCCATGTCCATGATATGAGATACATCAGAAAATCTCAAACTTTGTAGAAAAACTTTCCACATATCTCACTACAAAGTCTCTTAGAATAACATAAAATAAAGCGGAAGTAAATAAATTACTCTAAGCAGGATGCACCCTGCCTGATGCGAATGTGACGAAGAGAAGTCTGATCTCCTCAAAAGAGCGCTACTGTGGCGGTTGTTGCTCAGGTACACCTGTTGGGTTCACACGAGGGTAACGTTATGAGCAATTGCCCAGTAACGAGACAAATATTATAACGACTAAAGTAGGGGTAAGAAAAGAATGTATACCCAATTTTTATTTAATGGAATATGCATGTATTGAAACAATTAATAAAGAACGCTAAGTCATTTAAAATCACATTCGATCACATTGATTTTATATATATAAAAAAATAATCATTTAAGTTATTATTGACATTTCAGCAGAGAGCCTCGTGCTGATATTATAAGGAATACAAAATTTATCATGCAATAGTACATGCATGCAACATCCACATATAACATCGAATACAATTAGTACTTGGAGCATGAGCATTGCCTTAGGAATAATAAATTCTAATAGATGTATTATTCTTTTCCAACCCAACTAAGTAGATAGTAATTTAGTTAACCACAACTAAAATAAATGCTTCCTCCTTTCAAAAAAAAACATAAAAATAAAAAAAAACATAAACGACGGCTCTCGAATTGGAGCACATGAAGACGTTAGTACTTGATTTTCCTTCATTCGGTAACGTATGCATGTGAGCACCAATTAAGACTTTAAAAAAATCGTAGATGAATAACCACGTCTAGATTTAAAACTAATTATAACTTGTAACATGTGCATGTCAGTTGCACCAAATTAAAATAAAAAAAAACGTAGATGAACAGCCACGTCTAGATTAATCTAATTATCATTAATTACATGATGTCTCAAATATGATTCTCAAAATACATGACCTCTCATCTACATCCATTTCCCTCATGTGTATTAACATATCAAATCCATGTGCGTATTATCTAATCTAATGCCAAACTTGGGAATATTATCTTATATATAATGACTTCATAATGGATATTTCATATCAATGTCGTTTAAGGATGGCTTACCTATTATTACCCCCATATCTGTCGACATATCCATATTTCACTCGTCTTTTTTGTTCAATCAGAACTTCTCGGCTATACTAATGTACAGAGGATAACATCGATCATAATGACCCCCCTTTTTTTAAGAAGCCAAGACAGGATCTGACTCAAACATACTAGAGTCATATTTCACAAAATTGAATGATTTATGATGCGTATGAAGGATCAAAGATTGTGTTTATACATGTGCATTCATGAGATACGACATGAGAACTAAGCGTCTAAAAATCGCATAATACGAATAGCCAAAGCTCTAGATATGTTCAATGAGATGGGAATAAAAAGACATGGAAATCAACAACAATAGGGAGGTATTCATCGTTACAAGTATATAAAGCACATCCTAAGAATAACCAAGGCTCTAAATATTTTCAAACATATGTGCACAAAAGTCGTATGAAACCAACAGCAAGAGGAAGGTATAACATCGTTACCTCCGAGGATGTTCCCTCGGGATCTTCGCTCAGATGGAAAATGATATTTCTGTCTCTCGATTGTAGCGTGAATGCGTGTACGAAGGTGACCTCGAGCTTTCCTACGTGATGGTGGCCGCGGATCTTCGATCGGAGCTCCTTCTCCGACGTCGACGGCGGCCCTCCGACGACTAAACTAGCCAAGACGGTGGTGCTCCAATGCGAGGGGAGGATGGTGGTGGCTAGGGCTTTAAGGGAGTAGCCTATCACCTTCTATTTATATGAAGAGAGATGAATTTGGATCCAATTCCGGACCCGGTTCGGACCCATATATGGATCTTGGTCACCCATCTTAAAACATCGTTATCTTGAGCTAGAAATGTCGGAATTTGACGTTCTTGGGCTCGTTGGAAAGATCTCGACGAGATCTACGAAATGGCATGATTATTGAATTGTTTTGGATGTCAAAAATACTCCAGGTTTTAGGAAAAGAAAATACGGGGTTTCACATCATAAAAATCTTAAAGAAGGTCTCGTCCTCGAGACGTAGGATTTAATGTATAAGTTTTGAATGTGGTGTAGATTCAGGCATAAAAATCTTAAAGAGAACGAAACCCATAAAAATCTTAAAGAGGATTGAAAGAGTGTCTCGTGAACATACCTTCCAAAAGATAGGGGTATTTCTGTCGCATATATGCCTCAGGCTCCCAAGTGGCCTCCTCAACATTCTGACTTTGCCATAATACCTTGACTAAAGGGATGTCTTTCCGTCATAACCTCTTGACTGCCCGGTCTAAAATCTGCACGGGTGCCTCAGGAAAAGACAAATTTGGTTCAACCGCGAGATCCTCGTAGCTAATCACATGTCGAGGGTCTCGAATATACTTCCGAAGATTTGACACATGGAATACATCGTACACGCCTGCCAAGTGAGGGGGGAGTGCTACTCGGTATGCTACCTTCCCAATACGAGATAAAATCTCGAAGGGGCCAACGAACCGTGGTGCCAACTTGCCCTTGACACCAAATTTCTGAATACCTTTCATTGGAGATACTTTTAAGAATACAAAGTCTCCGGTATCAAATTCAAGATCACGACGTCTCTGATCAGCATAGTTCTTCTGACGGCTCTGTGCAGTCAATAGTTTCTTCCTAGCCGTTTCCACTGCTCTTGTTGTGTCCTCGATTATCTGAGTGGAATAAATACCCTTGTCGCCCACTTCCTGCCAACACAAGGGAGTAGTGCATCTTCACCCATACAATGCTTCGAAAGGTGCCATGCCAATACTAGCATGGTAGCTGTTGTTATAGGTGAACTCCACTAAAGGAAGGTGATCCTTCCAAGATCCTTGCCACTCAATGGCACATGCTCTGAGTAGGTCTTCAAGGGTCTGAATTGTCCTCTCTGATTGCCCGTCAGTCTGCGGATGATATGCTGAACTAAGACATAGTTCGGTTTTTAGGTCCTTCATGAATTCTCCCCAATAATGCGATGTAAAACGAGAGTCTCTATCAGATACAACTTCCTTGGGAATCCCATGCAAGCGAATAACATGCTGAATATATAACATGGCTAGATCTACCGGAGTGCATGTCATGTTTACGGGAATGAAATGTACGGACTTGGTCAACCTGTCCACAATAACCCAAATGGCATCATATCCACCTACTGTACGAGGTAAGGATGTCACGAAGTCCATAGAGATACTCTCCCATTTCCACAACGGAATAGGAAGTGACTGTAACAAGCCAGGAGGGTGTTTGTGCTTTGCCTTCACCAATTGGCACGTAAGGCAGCGACTAACATGTTCTGCTACATCTCTCTTCATCCCTTCCCACCAGAAGTGTTGACGGAGGTCTCTATACATCTTGGTGCTTCCTGGATGGATAAATAATAGAACAGTGAGCCTCATCTAGGATGTCTCTCCTTAACTCATCATCATCAGGGATACAGACACGGTCTCCCTTCCATAAGATGGACTCACAGACTCTGAATCCATCAAACTCCTCCTTCAGGCATCGATGGAATAAGTCTTGTAATTTCTGATCTGTTTGCTGACCATGCACAATCCTATCCCATAGTCCACTATACTTGGCAGGTACAGTTACAACGTCTGTAGTACTATCAAAGGGGTGCCACTCACTAAGTGCTGCGAGCATATCCCACGTCTGTAGCCATGTTGCGGTGCCCTCGGATGGTAAGAGATAGTGCAGTCATAATCCTTCAACAACTCCATCCATCGCCTTTGCCTCATATTCAACTCTCGCTGGTCAAAGATATATTTGAGACTCTTGTGATCTGTAAAAATCTCAAACGCTACCCCATATAAATAGTGACGCCATATCTTCAACGCGAAGACTATAGCTGCCAACTCCAAGTCATGAGTAGGGTAGTTCCGTTCATGATTCTTTAATTGTCGTGATGCATATGCCACGACATGACCACGTTGCATCAACACGGCTCCTAAACCCTCCTTTGATGCATCAGTATACACTGTAAAGTCTAAAGGGCCTGAAGGAAGGGTGAGAATCGGAGCACTGGTCAGTCTTTCTTTCAGCGTACGAAAGCTCAGCTCACACTTGTCGCTCCAAATGAAAGGAACATCCTTCTGTGTCAGAAGAGTAAGTGGTAGAGCTAGCTGCGAGAAGCCCCTAACAAAACGTCTGTAGTAGCCGGCGAGGCCTAAGAAGCTGCGTATCTCGGTAACTGTCTTGGGTTGTTCCCAGGACATGACAGCCTCTATCTTGGCTGGATCAACTGCCACACCTGCTCCTGATATTACATGACCGAGGAAAGCTACTTCGGTAAGCCAAAATTCACACTTGTTGTATTTTGCATACAACTTGTGTTCTCTGAGTATCTCAAGAATAGTACGAAGGTGCTGCTCATGCCCATGCTCATCACGTGAGTAGATCAAGATATCATCAATGAACACTACCACAAACCGATCTAAGTATGGATGGAAAATTCTGTTCATCATGTCCATGAACGCGGCAGGTGCGTTCGTGAGTTCAAACGGCATAACCACAAACTCATAGTGGATGTATCTGGTACGAAAGGCATATTTAAGCACATCTGTGTCCTTAATTCTCAATTGATGATAACCCGATCGTAGGTCAATCTTTGAGAATACTGCTGCTCCTTGCAATTGATCAAAAAGATCATCTATTCGTAGAAGTGGTTAACGGTTCTTCACCGTCCTTTTATTCAATTGCCTGTAGTCGATGCATAAACGCATAGACCCATCCTTCTTCTTTACGAAGAGGACCGGTGCTCCCCAAGGTGATGTACTGGGACGGATAAATCCCTTTTCCAACAATTCCTGCTGTTGTACTTTGAGCTCCCTGAGTTCGGCTGGTGCCATTCGATATGGAGGTATGGAGATCGGTTGCGTGTCAGGTATCAAAGTAATCTTGAACTCAATCTCCCTTTCTGGCGGCAGTCTAGGTAATTTTTCTGGAAATACAGCAGGAAAATCTCGTACAATTTTGACATCTTCAATCATAAGATCTTCGGCAGGTAACTCCATAACATAGGCGAGGAAACCTATGCAACCCTGATTGAGCAAGTGTTGGGCCTTCAATGCCGATACATATAAGACCTCACTATCTGAGGCACGTCCATCAAACTGAAGGGTAGGTATGTCTGGGATACGGAATACTACCGTCTTCTCGAAGCAATCAAGGCATGCGTGATGTTGCTCGAGCCAATCCATACCTAAGATGACATCAAAATCATCTAGCTGAATGAGTAAAAGATATGCAGGCATTTGGTGCCCGCCAATCTGCACTGCTACCTTCTCCATCGCTTGTCGCACTATGAATAATTGGCCCCCTGGACCCTTGATGTAGTAAGGGGATGGAACACAGACTGGTTCTTTATCTAACTTGGATACTAAGCGATGCGCTAGAAAAGAATGCGTAGCTCCCGAATCAAATAAGGCGTGTAAGGATATACCATGTACTAAAATTATACCTCGCACTACAGCTCCTGAGGCGTGGGCCTGCTTCTGTGTGATTGCGTTCAACTGTCCCTGAGGCTGTGGGGGGGGCGTTAGAACCTACAGCACTGAAGGTTGGTCGTGGTGGAGGACGTTGAAAACCTCGTCCCCCCCGGCGGGAAACTGATCCGTGTGACTGTGCAGATGAGAAAGTTGGTCGTATACTTGGTGGGTGGCCACCTGAGGCTGTGGGGGGGCGTTAGAACCTACAGCACTGAAGGTTGGTCGTGGTGGAGGACGTTGAAAACCTCGACCCCCACGGCGGGAAACTGATCCGTGTGACTGTGCAGATGAGAAAGTTGGTCGTATACTTGGTGGGTGGCCACCTGAGCTGCTGGCAAGTAAAGGACACTTGGCCTTGAAATGGCCCGGCTGTTGGCAGTGGAAACATCTGCGATCTCCTGGCTGAGAGAAGGAGCCTCCTGAGACAAGGCTAGCACCTCCTGTCTTGCGGCTCTGCGAGTGTGTCGAAGAGCGGAAGGAAGTAGTACCACGACTCGCCAAACCCTGCCCCAAAGTAGGTGTAGGGGCAAATCTGCTAACGGTAGGAGTAGTAGCCACTGGGTGGAAACGACGCTCTCTACGAGCTCTATGGAAATCTCGGCGAGAAGATTTTCCGGACTGAGGTGGTTGGGAGTGTGATGAACTCCCCTTAAGTCGACTCTGAATTGCCTCCATCCTGGTAGCTTTAGCAGCTACCTCCTTGATGGAAGTGAAATCCAATACAGATAACTGGTGTTGCACATCATCACGTAATCCCCGGATAAATTTCTGTAAATTCTCCTCAGGAAAAGCAGTAGTCGCTGGCGAGTGGCGGGAGAGTTCAGTGTAGCGAATGAGGTATTCTTGGGTTGTCATTGACCCCTGCTTCATCTCAGCAAACAACCTCCTCTGATCCTCAATCCAGTGGTCTGGGTAGAACTGGCTACGGAACTCGTCAAGAAATATTTCCCATGTTATGGGATCCACCAGATGTTCCTTCGTGGCGTACCACCAACGTTCAGCATAACCTGCTAGTGAAAATTCCACAAATGTAAGCCAAGACTCTTCAGGAGCATGGATCATCCGTAAGACCTTAGATACGTGATCCATTCATAGTTCAGCCTCATCTGGTGTGCCTGTGCCGAAGAACTGGGGCACCTTAGACCTCTGGTAGGCGGCATAAGTCGTCTGATGTTTCTGCAATGCCTCTAAATCCTCCGACCCTTCAAGGTCCAAAGACACCGAAGGATGAATACTGCCCTCTTCCTCACGGGAAGGTTGATAAGAGGAATCTTCCTGCTGAAGTAGCCTCTGTTCCAATGCCTCCTGACGCTGTTGTATACCCTGCACGGCTTGAACCAATAAGGCCAGCTATTGTGCGACATCAGGGTCAACATGAGGCGGCATGATTCCCTGCGAAATCATTATATCAGAATTTTTTTTTATTAGAGAGACAATGGACACATTGAGTATGACTTATATTATTCTTCTTAAACCAATGACAAGGTCAAAAGGCTTATCATTGTATTTATAATTCAAATCCCACTTATAATCTAAGTTACAAAAGAGGGAATGAAGTATCGGGCTCTAATACCATATGTGACGCCCCGCTCCTCCGGCTACTGAAACCGACGAGATGGGAGCGTCGGACCTACGGTCCAAATACGCCCATGATCTATGATACTCAGCAAACCATCTTATGCACATTAGATTAACATTTGAAATATAAATAACAACATGAGAATGATATGAAATGGAAATAAAAATACAACTTCCATTCCATTCTGATCAATACTTATCAAGTCCATGTCCATGATATGAGATACATCAGAAAATCTCAAACTTTGTAGAAAAACTTTCCACATATCTCACTACAAAGTCTCTCAGAATAACATAAAATAAAGCGGAAGTAAATAAATTACTCTAAGCAGGATGCACCCTGCCTGATGCGAATGTGACGAAGAGAAGTCTGATCTCCTCAAAAGAGCGCTACTATGGAGGTTGTTGCTCAGGTACACCTGTTGGGTTCACACGAGGGTAACGTTATGAGCAATTGCCCAGTAACGAGACAAATATTATAACGACTAAAGTAGGGGTAAGAAAAGAATGTATACCCAATTTTTATTTAATGGAATATGCATGTATTGAAACAATTAATAAAGAACGCTAAGTCATTTAAAATCACATTCGATCACATTGATTTTATATATATAAAAAAATAATCATTTAAGTTCTACCACAGTGATCATTGATATTTTGACAAGTTGGTTAGAGTCCACAATGATATACAATATCTGGCATCCGATCATAAATTATTTCTCCTTTCTCGTATTATTTTAGCACATGCAAGTACGCGACTCGCAGGCCTCCGCTACGCGGGAACTTGTTTGTCATCTTGGATAAACCTCCAAGTATTTCCACCTCAAATTCTCCAACTTCAAACCATATCCCGGAACACCTCTCACAATAATAATACTCAATGTAGAATTCAATGCGGCCACATCTAACTCTACACCGAGTTTTAATATCGTGTATAAGTGCGAAACCAAGAATGCCAACCGTGTCACCTGCCTACTCCGTCGAGCGACTCCGGATGCAACCGGGCTGCTAGGTGCAACGTCACCCAACTCGTCCGTTGGGATCGCGGCCTTCATGGCATCTATCCGGGCTCAAGAGAGCATGTTCAATTCCTTGAGGTGCCTATCTCCAACTATCAATTTTTTTATGTTGATAAAAAAAGTCGTAATATACTTAACAATATATAAGAATTTGAGACTTTTGTTGTACTTGCTGATGCATTAATACTCTATGGTTATTAGATATAATACTCTAATTCTCAATCTAATAGTTTTGCACAATGAGAATTGCATATAAGTAGCATGTGTCAACATATCAAATTTATCTCAAACAACATGAATCTTTGCACTAAACAGATTTGATAAGTAATGAAAATGAAGACAGAAGAAGAAAAAAAATGCTTTACGTGGTATCCATCACGAGATATCTTCGAACAATTTTGATCTATGGAAGGTTGCCCTTGGAAATATTTATTTATTTTTGAAGTTATTATTGACATTTCCAGAAAGCAGAGAGCCTCGTGCTGATATCATAAGGAATACAAAATTTATCATGCAATAGTACATGCATGCAACATCCACATATAACATCGAATACAATTAGTACTTGGAGCATGAGCATTGCCTTAGGAATAATAAATTCTAATAGATGTATTATTCTTTTCCAACCCAACTAAGTAGATAGTAATTTAGTTAACCACAACTAAAATAAATGCTTCCTCCTTTCAAAAAAAACATAAAAATAAAAAAAAAACATAAACGACGGCTCTTGAATTGGAGCGCATGAAGACGTTAGTACTTGATTTTCCTTCATTCGGTAACGTATGCATGTGAGCACCAATTAAGACTTTAAAAAAATCGTAGATGAATAACCACGTCTAGATTTAAAACTAATTATAACTTGTAACGTGTGCATGTCAGTTGCACCAAATTAAAATAAAAAAAACGTAGATGAACATCCACGTCTAGATTAATCTAATTATCATTAATTACATGATGTCTCAAATATGATTCTCAAAATACATGACCTCTCATCTACATCCATTTCCCTCATGTGTATTAACATATCAAATCCATGTGCGTATTATCTAATCTAATGCCAAACTTGGGAATATTATCTTATATATAATGACTTCATAATGGATATTTCATATCAATGTCGTTTAAGGATGGCTTACCTATTATTACCCCCATATCTGTCGACATATCCATTTTTCACTCGTCTTTTTGTTCAATCCAGAACTTCTCGGCTATACTAATGTACAGAGGATAACATCGATCATAATGACCCCCCTTTTTATAAGAAGCCAAGACAGGATCTGACTCAAACATACTAGAGTCATATTTCACAAAATTGAATGATTTATGATGCGTATGAAGGATCAAAGATTGTGTTTATACATGTGCATTCATGAGATACGACATGAGAACTAAGCGTCTAAAAATCCCATAATACGAATAGCCAAAGCTCTAGATATGTTCAATGAGATGGGAATAAAAAGACATGGAAATCAACAACAATAGGGAGGTATTCATCGTTACAAGTATATAAAGCACATCCTAAGAATAACCAAGGCTCTAAATATTTTCAAACATATGTGCACAAAAGTCGTATGAAACCAACAGCAAGAGGAAGGTATAACATCGTTACCTCCGAGGATGTTCCCTCGGGATCTTCGCTCAGATGGAAAATGATATTTCTGTCTCTCGATTGTAGCGCGAATGCGTGTACGAAGGTGACCTCGAGCTTTCCTACGTGATGGTGGCCGCGGATCTTCGATCGGAGCTCCTTCTCCGACGTCGACGGCGGCCCTCCGACGACTAAACTAGCCAAGACGGTGGTGCTCCAATGCGAGGGGAGGATGGTGGTGGCTAGGGCTTTGAGGGAGTAGCCTATCACCTTCTATTTATAGGAAGAGAGATGAATTTGGATCCAATTCCGGATCCGGTTCGGACCCATATATGGATCTTGGTCACCCATCTTAAAACATCGTTATCTTGAGCTAGAAATGTCGGAATTTGACGTTCTTGGGCTCGTTGGAAAGATCTCGACGAGATCTATGAAATGACATGATTATTGAATTGTTTTGGATGTCAAAAATACTCCAGGTTTTAGGAAAAGAAAATACGGGGTTTCACACTATACGTGGAATAATACAATCGCCCTGTCCTTATCTCCAAGTATTCGCGGAGAAAGCGCATTATCCTTGAAAGAGTTCCGGATAATTTCATTGTTGATATAAGTATCCGAGTATTGAGAATATGGATAATTAAATGTGATTTAATTATCATGACTACTATGAATTCGATTCATATTCTAAAGAGAGCTATCTTAGATAATTAAATGTGATTTGATTATCAAAGATGTAAATAATGTGCATGTGATTCATATTATTTGGGCACATGAGAATAGAGATCCAAGATGATTAAATGTGATTTAATTATCATGGATATTGAATAATGTGGATAACACTATCCATATTAATCATATATATTATAAATGTGATTTATAATATATAAGAGAGAGCTATTTGTAATTTACATTTGTTAATTAATTGTTAATGTGAATTGGATTCACATTGAATATTAAATTGAAAATGTAATTCACATTTTATTTTGGGTTGTGAATGTGATTCACAATTTTCCAATGGTAAGATTGCAATATTCACAAAATAATTTTGAATTATTTTTGTTGAATAATTTACAACAAGTGTTGTAAATTTTGGAGATTTCCATGGAATAATGTAATCTCATGAGATATCATGAGATTACATGAGATTGCCACCAAATCCCATATTATGGAAGGAGGCAATCTTCATTCCAATAATCTCCATGATTGCTTGATTTAATTTGGGATTGATTTATATTGATTTATCAATATAGATTTAATCTAAATTAAATTAATTGTTGTTGATTTTTACCAACACAAATCTTAGCCACTAAAAGAAACACAAATCAATGAGAGTCATTGGATTTGTGTTGCCCATGGATTGAGATCCATGGATCCCAAAACATTATAAATAGAAGGGCACCCCTTTGCTCTTCTTTACACAATGAGAACATAAGTCTCTCTCTCTCTTTTCTCTCTACACGTCAACCCTCTCTCTTCTTCTCTCATGGCCGTCCACCATAGATGCCCTAGAGAAGTTCTCTATCGCCGCAGCGTCGTCGTTATGTTGCCCGATCGTTTGCTCGTGGATCTCCGTCTCCTTCGGTGCGCCTCGCTCGTGAAGAAGACGTCAGATCTCGTGTGTCGAGATCAGGAGATCCGCCGCTTGGATCATCAACATAGATTGCGAGAAGCACGCGATTCATCCCCGCGCTCGCAAGCATCTCCTCTGTCGGATCGGACTTGAGACAGGAGGTCTCTTCGTTTAGAGACTCGATCGCAACCACGCTTCAAGAGGTAATCCTATTACTTGTTTGTTGTTTAGACGAAACGATTCGAGAAGTGTTCTTGGATCATGTGGTTTCGTCGCATGAAAAATATTTGTTAATTTCCGCTGCACAGAACAACTAGTCTGACTAGTCATTCTTCGTTGTATTCGATACGATGCTCACGCTTCCGTGATGCGCTTAAGGATCTAATCATATTCTTCAATCTGGGGAGAGCATACCGGCATGATAGGAATGGCCTGATGTATGGAGGTTGGATCTGCCTGAGAACTGCCAACTGAAGATTATGCGTCGGGATCTGCTTGGAAGAGATGCACTGACTTGGGGCTTGCTGTTGGATCCTTGCGAACTAGGGTTCCAGGAAACCCTAGATGTCTGGAACTTGGCGACGATCGCGATCTTCGAATCTTCAGAAACTTAGACGATGATCTTCAAAATATGCAGAAATTAGGGTTTCAATAGAAACCCTAGAAATTGGATAGAACTTGAACAAACACTAATAATCATCTTCAAGAAACAACCGAATCTCGAATAAATATCGAAAATAATTCTTCGAGAAATGAACCCGTTCTGATATCATGTAAGAAAATATGAATGCGGAAGCGTATCCGAAATAAAGATAAAATATTAAAGAATAGCGGGATTTAATGTGGAACCCTACTCCCTAAGGAGTGGGATGAAACCACGGAGAATGCCTCAAAGGGCTGAGTGTTCATTCACTTTTCTCATCTCTGATATAGAGGGTGAGGGGCTTCTTATATAGTCCTCACTGAGTCTCCACATCTCATAATTGGTAGATGTGAGACTAAAGACTTGGATGTGATAGATGGATCCTGGAGTGATCCATTTACCCATCTCCCACATAAGTGACACATAACCGAATACTCCAACAGTTATATATGTGTTTATCATGAAATGCTTGTAAGGTTCAATTACATGCAAATTATGAGAAAAATGGCAATATGACATGTATCTTGTTATACTCATTGTTGAGTGACTAAATGTATCTTGGGTTGGAATTTGGTGGTTTTGGTTTGACCGCTCGGTTAACCGAGTCATATCTATACAAGACCTTACAATGAATACCTGACACGACTTTAGAAGATAAAGCATATGCAATATTTATTGCTACAATCTTAAATGACATCTTGATAATGTGGAAGGTGACTAAGCAAAGCACTTGAATATAGCATCCACATCAATGTGTGAGAAGGTCTTCATGTCATCATTTTAACCATACAAGTACTGATGGAGCCTTTCGTGCTTGGTCGAACATATCTGTTTGATGTGGCTTGTCCCGCCACAAAAGGTGCTTTGAACTTTACCTCTACAGATGAAGCCAATTGTCCAATATGATTAATGGGACCATTTTATCCAGCAATGGATTTACCACATCCTTTCTTACGACATCCTCTAGATGAATCATGCCATCTACGATTAAATGAAATTGTCGGGAAAAAAATCTAGGGCTATGGTATCTTCGACTGACGAGAGACATTAAGGCGGCTCAACCTGTTGCATGCCTCCTCCAATGTCGTAATTGTAGTGTCTGCCATCTTCTAAGCTCGAGCGGTATGGAGGTCGGTCCTGGTCCTTTTAACTTATCACTGTTAACCCTTTTCGAGCCACCTTTTGCAATGGGCACATGTAGTCAAGCTTGAAGGAGCGATACTTCTCACTTAGTGCCTTTAACTACAAGAGTTTTGCTCTCTTGTTGAAGCTACAAGAAGCCGTAGTAACTTTGAAACACATGACTCACATTCATCTCTTGGGAAGATGACTCCTTTAGTTTGTTCAACAATCACTTTTACCATCTCATAGTGGTTCCCCTCTACAATTTGAGGAATGAACCTACTTCATAACCAACCACATACCATGGGATCATCCTACACGGTAGACTTGCTTGTCTTGCATTACAATTTTGGTTATAGTTAAAGATATAGTTTCTTATGTCCTTTGACTTACACCAAGAAGATTTGTGGCCATTTGGCACAATTGATCTTATCCAACTTGATGATCTAGCTGTAAAATGGGTTCCTCATAACATCATGTCGATTGCTGGTGATGTTACCTCAAATTCTAGAAAGTTGTGTCTTCTCTTATAATAGAGATAGAGCAATACAAAAGAGGCAAAAATATCAAACATCCATCTCGATACTGATCAAAGTCATGAATATTATGACACAACAGTGTAATGGAGACTATGACAATAATCTAGCTGTTGATCGTATAGGTAGCTATTTCACTGATTGTGTGGGCGACTGTGCCATTGGTTTTTTTTGAATAAGAACGAGGGGGAGCACTCCCAAGATGGGAGTCACCACACCACAAATATCATTGATTTGCAAGAAGTTACATCAATCGGAAACCCAGATATTGTACAAAGCGTTACAGTGTGCCACAACATTTTCATAGTAAAAACGCTGCCCCTTGAAAGTGGCATCATTTCTACCAAGCCATATAGCCCAAAGCACCGCAAAAACTCTGAAAACATCACCGGTGGACCCGGCCCCCACCGCACGAATAGAACCCCAAAAAAGATCCGCACAGGAAGACTGCACCCATGTCAGCCCTAAAGAATCACACACGTCTACCGACAGCCTTTTACCGAAGAAGATGTGATTCGCGTCTTCCACGCCATCCATGCATCTGTGACAAGTAACGTCCGGCGCGCTCAACAATCTACCTCTTCTGACCTTGTCACAAAGACGACCTCTCCGCAGGCACCAGAGGAACACTTTAACCCGGGTAGGGATCTTTGCCGCCCAAATAATCTCCAGATCCACGCATAGATCCTCGTCTCGCTCCATCACACCACCACACAACCGCCGGTACGCCTTCTTAACCGAGAACTTACCCTCCACCCACTCGAAACAGTCTGGTTCCCCCGACATCTTCCCGACCGAGGGAATCTCCGCAAGTAGCTGCATAAACTCCTGCATCCTCTGCTCCGATAGGACCGCAATGAACCTCGGAGCCCAAGTCCCAGAGTCCACAACCTCCGCCACCCGCGCCCCCTTGTCCATGGCCAGCGCCATCAACCTAGGAAACAGAGTGCCAAGGGCCCCTCTCCCGTCCAGTCATCATGCCAAAATCTGAAAAGAAGACCATTTCCCAACTGCGGCCGAAGGAAAGGCCTCATGCCCGGTAGCACCGCACGAATCCCACTCCACAGCGAAAACTCATGACGTCGCCTTGCCGCCACCAGCTCGCCCGAGACCCCATATATCTTCCGCAGCAGCTGCAACACCAGCAAGTCCGATGAACCCCAGGTGCGCACCACCCACTTGGCAAGCAAGGCCCTGTTCATACATTCCACATCCCTGACTCCCAATCCACCCTCTGAAACGGGGTACAGCAAGATCCCTCCAAGCCACCAAGTGCAACCCCTTCTTATCCTGCCTTCCACTTGGGAGATGATAAGGCCATGGATAGTGGTGCCAAATGGGCGATGGTTGAAGGGAGGTGGTCATGCCTCACGTATCATAGAAGCGTGTGGATCGGATCAATATCCGATCAAAGCGGACTCATCATATGAGTTGAGATAGCAACATATAATTTTCAAAAAATCAATGGAACCACATGGATTGGGAACTATTCCCAACCCATTCCATCATGATCATATGAATAAAAGGACATACCTTGGTGCATGATCCAGATTCTTGAGTTTCCAAAGCAAGAGACCTCCTGTATCAAGTCCGATTTGACGGAGAGAACACTTGCAAGCGTGATGGGTCACATGCTTCCCGCAATCCAGAGACTTGATCTTCGTGTCCTTGCTCCTGATTTCGACAAACAAAATCCTTCTTCTTCTTCTTTACGATCTCGAGGAACCGAAGATGAAGAATCTTTAGGTGAGATTGGTCAAACCAATCCGGCAACACAGAGGTAAGGGAACAACCACCAAAGAGAACGTCACTTGGGTAGAAGGATGACCTATGGGCATGGGTGGACGGCTACCAATAAGGGCATGGCGACGACCCTTAGAGAGAGAGAGGAGAGGCCTATTGGTTTTATGATTCTTGAGGAAGGCAAGGTCTGCCTCTCTTTTTATATTTTTTCGGTATGTTAGGATTGCAATCCTAATTATCAAATGGATGGCTAGGATAAATTGTAATCCTCATGGCGATAAAAGTTGATAAAATATTATCATCTATTTAATCAGTTAATCACCTTCCATTATTATCAATAGAAAGAGGATTAAAGAGAGAAAAGGGATAATGCACATAAAAAGAGGGGCGTCCCCATGTTGGGACCCACCATGGACGTCCTCCTTTTTTATTGTATTTTCCTTTTTGTTTTTTTATCTCATCAACCATTATCTCTTCCAAATGGGCAAGTTTGGAAATTAATTATCATCAAATAATCTAAATTGTTTGTGACAATTACAAACAAGCCACCCAAAATTATGAATCATATTCATAGGTCCAAAATTAGATGTAAATCCAATTTACATTTATAATGTATAATGTGAATCTAATTCATGTCAACATTAAATTCGTGAATCCAGTTCAAAATCAAGTGTGGATCTTATCCATGCTCTCCCTTATTGTGGATAATTCTATCTACATTAATCTTATTAGGAAATTAAATCCAGTTTAATTATCTTACATTCCTTTCTGCACACACCAAAAAAATAATGTAAATCTTATCCACATCATTCTTGGAGTACTATGGACAACACTATCTAGGATAATGCTATCCACGATAATTAAATCCTATTTAATCATCTTAAATTTCTCTCTGTACATGCCCAAAGTTAATGTGAATCTTATCCACATCGTTCTTGGAATACCATGGATAATACTTTCTAGGATAACATTTTGATAATTAAATCTAATTTAATTATCATGAATTTTTTTCTTTGCCCAATACTCAGATCTGTCTATTTAGGAACATTCCTCAAACTCCTTTGAGGATAGTGTGCCTTATCTACATATACTTGGAGACAAGGTCTGGTCGATTGTATATGCCATGTATAATGACTTGGATAACGATATCTAATCTCATATCTAGATCCAGAGGACCTTTCAGAGCTGTTTCATGGTATACAATCCAATCTTGCTTCATCACTCCTTTGGAATGGAAGCGTCATGGTATACAATCGATTAAGATTATATCACCCTCGAGTATTCCCAATACCCGTACATACTATTATACCCGTATAATGACTTGGATAATGATACCTAATCTCATATCTAGACTTCTCAGAGCTGTTTCATGGTATACGATCCAATCTTGTTTCATCATTCCCTCGGAATGGAAGCGTCATGGTATATAATCGATTAAGATCACATCACCCTCGAGTATTCCCAATACACGTACATAATGTATGCTAGAAGATTGTGATTAACCCCGAGGTTCGAATCCCCTTTTAGGATGCCTCCTTCGTAGTTTTATCCTTAAGTTCCTCATTTGATCATTGTGTCGGTATCGATCATATGCTTTCCAAAAGCATATATCATACCTTCAAATCTTATCTCGTTTTCAAAACAAGACGACCAACATTGGTGTTTGGTTTATCCCTATATCTCTTGAGTGAGCTAATGTCTTCCGGTTCAGTAATGAACTTGTATCATTCTTTTTAGAGATGTTCCTCATATGTCCTTATATGCACACCAACGTGCCGGTGTATAGACCTTGATTAGGTCATCAACTTATCGACATGTCAAATATACATACTCAGACATATAGTACTACATATGTCTTAGGTTAGATGATGCATGCCTATATCATGACAACATACAATATATGCCTTAGTTATCTCAATCTCACTAAGCCAAATCTTTGGCCGAACTCATCCGACACCCTGGAATCTCTATTCCTATGCAAAGGACCTGCATCAAGAGGTTGGTCGGATGTCGACCTTTGGAGTAAGGATTGCCATTTCCTTCTTAGGCCGAAGATCCTTTCTTAGTAATCACTTGACTGTGCAGTTGAGTCCTCAATTTAACCCTTTAGATATTCAACCCTACACCAGCGACAGCCTTTATGATCCAACCTTTGGATCAACAACTGTATGATATCAAATGAACATGTTATGTAACCCTAATAGAATGAAGGAACCTGTTATGCAAACTTAGTTATTCTTCATTTCAGATTAAGGAGTATCTGCAATAACTTTTATTGCATAATGGCTCGCCATGAGCTACCATGTCCAACAATGGTGTCGTTAGGGACATGGTACCTTGAGGTCGGTGAGGTTCGGAAGGAACGTGGCTTCACTGGTGGAGAAAGGAACGTCTAGGGTACCATGTAAAATGAAATACTTTCATATCTTAGATAGTGTGCCATAAGCCTCTTTGTATAAAAAGGTTAGGTTTCACTCAAACAAAATTAAATACATAGATACTTTGGAAGGGTGGGAACTGACATCTTACCTTCAATGCTCACACCGTAACAAAGATCATGACATCACTTGATGTCAAAAGTATATAGCTGTTGATAAGAAGAAAGAAACTAGGAATGAATGTCTTCAAGAGTAAATGGATAGGATAGCTGATGCATATTTGATGTGTTAATTGTGTGACTTAGGTAAAGGACATTGACCACATGCTCTTCTAATACTAGCTCATGTAGCAAAGTTTGGAGGCAAGTACTTTTCTATTGTCGGACATCTTGAGTTTCTTTGACTTATTTAGCTTTGGAGATGATAAGAGGGGTCATGTTCTATTAGACAGACAAAATTGCTTGTTCTTCGAATCCTTTGGGTGCAATGATGAAGCTTCAATCATTTGTAATATCTCGAATGAACCGATAAATCCCTAGGCCATATTGCCCTTAATTCTAAACCTTTGTACCCCCTCATGGAGGACACCTTTATAAACACAAAAGCTTTGATAAAGATCTCCAGTGCTCTACATCGTTGGATGACATAGCTCTTCTGTCGACTCAGTCCATAGTTGGGCTCTGATTGTGCCTGATCTTCTTTGGCCTCGGTACGATTTCCTCTCAGCCTTGACCCAGCTGGTCGAAAATGAAATTTGAAATAGTTGATGTTTTTTTATTATTGACTAGCCTGATATTTTTGTATAAAATGTTTTCTCCTAACGGGTTGATCATAATGGCACTATCTGATGGAGGCTGTGAATACAAGAAGTTTTTTTGTTAGTGCCGAGTTCGATTGATATTGGATGAAGAAGAGGTGTTTCACGGAGGTTGAAATATTATCATTGATTGGGCCTCCTCAAAGTTGGAATAAAAGAAAGGATGCAACACATAAGGCGATGCTTTTTATTTCCGGGTCGTTCTTATGTTCTCTTAGAGGATCTTCGGGATGTACAAACAACCCGAAACCTGGTTTTCATGATATATACTGTTGAGACGTGACGAACATGGTGGGGGAAAATAGATGAATGGCATGAGAAAGGAGAGTCACACATGTGGTGTGTAATTTTGGTAAGGAAACATGGGGATGTGCAGGTTCGAATATAAAGTGTCAAAATTCACATGCCATTTTGGAAGAGAAGTGCAGAGTAGAGATCATTCCAGATGTAGTCGAAGATGTAGGCGTGATGAGCATGCAGTACTAGATGAGTCGCACGAACGTGGTTACAGTAAGAAGGCAGTAGTAGATGACTCATGTCACATGGAGTCGCAGTAGAATACCATAAAAGGTGCTCAGAACTGCAGCTGGCACCAAACCATGATCACGGTTTAAATGGGCTGCTGACATGTCAAAGTGACCTTAAAAAAGACTGCAAAATTGACAAGGGCCACTTGTAATGGCTAAGGAGAAATGCACTGTTGGCTGGCTAGGACCCCACGGGGCAGCGATGCATGGGTTGGACTGACTAGGACTGGCCTAGGCTGAGGGCTAAGATTGACTGGCACCGGAGGGCTCTGATGGTTGGAGAAGGCTGACTGCTGTAGAAAAGGCTGGTGACCATAGGGGGGCTGGTGATTGTAAGAAGATCAATGGAGAAAGCAAGGAAGGTGAATGAGAAGGTATGGAGTGCTGATCTAGGATCATTGATCTAATATCTCGTCGAAGAGAATGCTTTTCTTTTTTGATAATGAAGCCTGGACTCTTCTTGGAGAGGGGTGTTGAATTATTACAGAGTTCAAGCAAAAATAAACACAAAACATTACAAGGTAAATAAATAAATTAACAAATAACAGGAGAAAAATAAAAATTTGCCAAAGAGTTCTACTATGATGTTATTTGTGATACTAGTTTTCTATTTGATGTTATTCATGATACTAGTTTTCTTTGCCGTGAATTTAGGACAACCATTTAGATGGTTTTAATCCAAAATTGAAATATCTAGTCAGTGGAAAAATCATTTGTCAATTTGTATAGCAAAGATTTACGTGTATTATGAGGTTGCATCTTTTGTGTCATCTTTATTGGGCTTCCAAAACTGCTTTATCTTACTGATATTGTGAATAAAAAATAAATTCCTCTTGATTTCAGCATTTAGTTGCAGTGTAATGCTACTATCTTTCATGAGAAGAGGCCCTCAATAAATGGCATTAAAACTGAGGTATCCTACTTCAGGAGATGCTGGTTCTCTAGGTGGTAGTGAGTGGTGTTGATTTGTATTTCTCTGCAGTCAGCTTTTTTTGTTAATGGATACATGATAGTTGGTCCCGTCTCGAGTGATACATCCGTTTTCTTCGAAAAAACACCTCTTGGTGTACATTTGTTTCCACATTATCTGCTGATTTCTGAAAACTTAATCTGCTTTATAGATTGACTTTATAAGGCCTCTGAATTGTTCCTTGGAAACACTTTATTATGTATCATTTTGTCGCAGTGGTCATTGATTGCGATTTATCATTCAGGAATGAATACTGGCATCCAGGATGCTCATAACCTGGCTTGGAAAATAGCTTCTATTGCAAACGGGGTCTCTGCACCTTCTATTCTTCAGACTTATGAAATGGAGCGTAGGCCTGTATAACTGCTTTTCTGTTTCCCTGTTTTCATTTTCTTTCTCCCATAGTACTGTCTATCTTATATTTTAATTGATTGTCCCAGGTTGCTCTGTTTAACACTTCCCTAAGCATTGAGAACTTCAAAGCAGCTATGTCAGTGCCGGCTGCACTTGGTCTTGACCCTAATGTTGCAAACTCAGGTAAGATATTCTTTTGGACTTCAGTGAATGGAAGGTAACAAAACACCAAATCACTATATGGTATTTCATAAATGTTACTTGATCCATCTTTTTTTTTGACAGTACATCGGGCAATTAATAGTAGTATGGGTGCGATATTGCCCTTCGGCTTACAGAGGCTAACCATGGAAGCCTTATTCTCCATAGGCCGGTACCAACTTTCAGAAACCATTTTGAATGAAAACAATCCAATTGGAGTTTCAAGATTAGCCAAGTTGAGAAGAATCTTTAATGACGGGAAGAGCTTACAGTTGCAGTTTCCTGCTGAGGATCTTGGTTTCAGGTCCTCTGTTTGACCCCTGAGAAGCATTATAAATTTCATGTTATTGTCACTATACTTCTTATGCCTCGTGATCAACTTGTTCCTTCCTTGGGATTGGACTCTTCTTTTAGCCCTTTGGTCTTTTTTGCACTCGTCTTCCATTATGATGACTATGCAATCTAAGTTTAAGTTGTTTTTAAGCTTTATATGGAGGGGCTTGTATCCTCTAATATAGATCCTAAATTGCCATCATGTATATGAGTGGAGCTCTTGTCCAAGAAATAAACAATCAATCAGATGATGCTTCTCTAGTAGGCCAGAAAACACAAAGATCAAGAGCATATGTTCCATCTACAAAACCTGGATCAAGATTACCTCATATGAGCGTGAAACTATCAAGTGCAAGGTCCAACAAGGTTGCTTGATCGAACGATATTTGTATATGCAAACCTCTTTTGAATATTTTTGTATCACTGTGGGAATGGCTTTTTTGCAGGAGCCTTGCTCTACATTGGATCTGATATCTGGAAATAAACTTGAATGGATCCTCATCATTGCTCCAAGAAAAAAATCTTACGACCTTGCTCTTGCTGCTCTTGAGGTTGCTGAGATATATAAAGTCTCGCTGAAGATATGCGTCATCTGGCCACCGGGTTCCTTTGATGAGGACGGGAGTCGAAGTGAACAGGCTCTGCAGCCATGGACCAATTACCTGGATGTGGAGGAAGCTATGTGCACCAAGTTAGGAATGTCTTGGTGGGAACTTTGCAAGATGTCAAGTGAAGGTGCGATTCTAGTCAGACCTGATGAGCATATTGCATGGAGGACAAACTCAGAAGTTACCGGGTGCCTCAAATTAGAGATGCAAAGGATCTTCTCGCTTGTATTACACACAAGAACATAGATGCAACATGAAGGTGGAAAATACCCTCACTTTCTGGGTACTGATAATGTAAAACAACTGCTGACGGGATTAAAGAGAGGAAAGATAAGTTTCCCTTAATCTGCGTGCTGATCTTGCTATATGCGTGCGTGCATATAGAGTTTGTATACTAGAGTATATATCATATTTGCTTAGTTTTTTTCCCTAAAGACATGCCTAGTTTAATAGTTATTCTCAACATTTCACTTTATGCTGTACTCCATATTGTTGATTCAAAAACTTAAGTTAAATTTTGATAAAAGTAAGGTTTGTTTATGGATATATTGCTTGTACATACATTTCTGGAGTAAGTAACAATATTTAAGCTTAAATTTACCAGAGCCCATGGATCCAAAATATAAAAAAAAGATGAAGTTTCAGGGTTGAAGTGCAAATTGTTCGATGATAGTTTTTCGAACTGAAAGCTTTTGTGGATTGGATTTTTATATTTCACTTGGGAAAATGTGTTAAAGAAAGGTAAATGAAAATACAATTATTAGACCTCACCAACTTTCTCTTCATGTACTCCTTAATGAAGAACCCAACATCTTGTCTCCTAGCTGACTATCTATGCCTCTAGTTTGATAAGTAGCATTTAAACTACAATTTAAGTGTTATTTACAGTAAGCTCCTTGAGGAAGTTGGGGTGTGTGAGTTGACCTCAGCCAACCACTTGGTCGCTTTCAACTGTCCATCTTGTTCTGCAGTCTGACTATGGATGGGTACATTTTCAGTTTATCCCTTGAAGGTTGCATCCTCCCTTCGATCGCCGAATTATACACTCGCTTTGCATTCAGCCACGACATCCTTGGAACTAATCAATTAATCCATTGTTATCAGTCACTAAATATATTACTAGTCATCTTAATTCTGAAAAATGTGACTCTATTCTGTTGTAAGTGACCATTTTAGCTGTCAAGTAACAGAAATTCTGTAACAGTCATTCTGCACAAATTCTTTGAGCTCTAACTCTCATTTGTAAGAAAGCGAATTTTTTGCTTTATAGCGCTTTCGAGCTCTTGACTACTCTTTTTTCCCTTTCGATTTTCCGGAGTAATATATTTGATCAAGGAGTAAACTCAATCGAAATGTTTTATTAAAGCTATAGTTAGGTACTTGGAGAGTGGGTTCCTTACTTTGGATTAAGAAAACATCCATTTTGAGGGCTGTCCAAGAAAAAAGATTATACAAGGGGAATGCTAAGCCCATTTTTGCTGTCTAAACTGTGGATTAACTAATAGATTGGGAAAAATCCTATGTCATAGATTTTCTAGTAGAATTTTCCTATAAGAGAAACTTGTTTTCAAATCCTTGTGTTATTTGCCATTAATTTTTATAGGCTTTACTCGTAATGGATTCCGGATTGCAACCCTTGTGTTTGGTTGCTGGGTTGGGTTGGGTTGGGGTAACCCTATGAATAGTAAACTGTGAGGAGGATTGGGAGGGTTGGAAGGAGGGGTACACCAGTGTACCCCAACCCAATCCTGCAAGAGTGAAATAAGATGGAATAATGGGGAATAGTCGTACCACTGGAAACCGTGTCGGGAGGAGGATTGACGCCTTATTCCAGGGCATATTCTCCAACCAAACAGGGCTAGCTATCAAGCATGAAAACTAGGGTAAGACCACCTTTGTTCGTTCGACAAATACGCTTTAAAATGGATGTCTTTTGGATCCTATGATGCTTTGACTATATTCCAAAGATGCATGCTTGTCGTTTTTGCAGACATGATTGGTGATTTTACGAAGATATCCATGAATTCCTTCTTGATCTTTGGAGATGATTTTGACTCGTATATTATCTATTTTAATTTAGCAGTACAAATATATGTCAAGGCAAGGTCGGTATTATGGCCTTTGAATTTCAAAAGTGTAAGGTTACTCAAGATTACTACCACTCAATTGATCTCTCCGATTTAAAATCATAACTAATTCATCCAAGTATGCAGTATTCGATGTAACAACACAGAGGAGTGATGGGAAACCCTTTCCCTTAAACTATGCTAGCGAAAACTATGGATGCTATGCAGTGGAACTATATCAATACAAATAAAGAGATGCTAGCTGTAGTTTTTGACCGTTAAAAAGTTTACATTACACTTAAAAATGACTGTTTAATATGACAATTCTGCCATTTATTATGTAAGCCCCTGCCGTGCAGATCCCTAATCTGACAATGACAGAGTGTGCAGAGATTGTGAGAAATATCAAGATGACCTCGCGCTCAACTCGCCGGCGGCGGTTACGCAAGCCGGCAGTTGCACGGAGGCCGAGTCGTGCACGAGAGTCGCGCATATGGGGCGTGGTTGGAGAGGGGCGGACTATGCGAGGGGGCATTTCGCGCTCTATAAATAACGGCCTCCATAGATGGAAGTCGATCATCGAAGAACAACCTTCGTAAGGGAGTCCTCTCCCATATTTCCATCTCTCTCATTCTCTCAAAGATCCAAGAGGCTGTAGTCGACTTCAAGATCATTCAACCAATAACATTAAATATACAACAATACAAACATCGTACATGAATGACGTGAAGAATGGAATAGATAAGCATAGAATGTTTAAATCTACAGACTGCTTTTTATTACAACGGTTTTCAATAATGGGCTAATAAAAAAAAGGACAGAGAAACACTAAAATATAACTAAACATAACAGAGTCTGAGTAATGAGTATACATAAAGGGAAAAATGGGGCTTCCCCACCCTATTTTTCGCAATGTTTTTTATTTTTTTTGGAAAAATATCGTCATGTATATTCATCCCTATATCCCTCCTATATGCCTTTCGAATTTCGTCAGAAACAGAGACTCCTGCGGCCTCCATCCAGACGTCATTTTTTTAACGGTCGCAAGATTTTTTAAATCGACACTGTCTGGATGGAGGCCCTAGGAGTCTCTGTTTCTGACGAAATTTGAATAGCATATAGGAGGGATATAGTGATGAATATACATGGCGATATTTTTAAAAAAAAATAAAAAATGCCAAAAAATGAGACGGGGCAGCCCCATCAACCCCACACATAAAATAGATATATCAGAACTAATTGAAACGTCAAAGAGCGATGAGGAACTGACCTTCATCGGTTGTCCTTGAAGTAAACTGCAACACATGAGCTTCCATGTTAAGTTCAGCTTCACCTTGAAAAGAATCCAACATGGTTTGCGCGAATGTCCCAGCGACAACAAATACATACAAAAACTATAAAGTACATAGGAAGCAACAGTTCAAAAGTAGAAGATAACCTAAGAACAAAAAAATTACCACCAATCACTGTATAGAGGAGTGAATCTATGAGATGGAATTTTGTGAGATGATGAGATGGGAGATTCTGGACCACTAGTTTCTGTTTTCTCTCTCCTGCCTTCTCTCTCCTGGCTGAAACTAGTGGCCCAGAATCTCTCATCTCACCCCACAAAAATCTCATCTCATAGGATCATCCCTCTCACTGTTTATACATGTAACAACACTAATATCTTGCAAGTTATGTCGAAAGCCTATGACCGGTGTATATCTTATTTATCGTGAATTTGCAACCAGCTTAATATTTGTATGTCTGTAACCGGTTATTGTTGCAATTATTAACAATCATGTAACCAACTTATATTTTCATTTATTCAATATTATTTAGTGTGTAACCAATTATTGCTAATTTGGTTACCATGCAACTCTACTGGACCCGAGCTAAGTATCCATAGAAAATAGGTGATGAATCTAGCACTCATCTACCTAAGAGATGTAAATTGAGCTCCAAATTGAGAAAAAAAAACACCTACATTTGTATTTAATTTCACATTTTAATCATTTACAAATGCATTGTCAATATTACATCACTAGCGTCAAAATTATACGAATATCCATAAATATTAAAACCCAAAAACAAGGAAGCATGCATTTATACAGACTAATCGTGAATTACATCCAGGACCCTAGATAGTAGTTAACTCTTTCACCCATAGCCCCGTGTTAACTTCCATCTGATTTCCCGTTAAGTATGACGGTATCCGTCAAGTATTTTGCAATTATATCCTCTAAGTTCACATTATTTATGAAGGAGACCACTCCTCTTCCTTCTCATGCCAGACCCCTTCCCCTCGCTGCCGAGCTCCTCCTCCTCCACTGCATCCTCCAGCCAGCCATCCCCTCCTCCCCGCTCCGAGCTCCTCCTCCCCTGCCACCGAAGCCAGCGTGAGCTCCTCCTGCTCCCCTATCTGTGACGCTCCACCCTCCCTGCATTGAAGACCCTCGTGCCGGGCTCCTCCTCCCCTACGCACTCCCTGCATCAAAGCCCCTCGCATCGGGCTCCTCCTCCTCACCTACGCCCTCCCTGCATCGAAGATCCACGTGTCGGACTTCTCTTCCTCCCATGTTGCCCTTCTGCATCAAAGTCCCCCTGCATCGGGCCCATCCTCCTCCCCTATCGAAGCCCCCAAGCTCCTCCGTAATGCCCAGCACCCCCCCCCCACCACATTGGGCTCCTCCTCCGCCCTCCCTTTATACCCGCGTGCCGACCTCCTCCCCCTATCGAAGCCCCCCTCTTCCCCCATCCGCGCTCGAGCTCCTCCGCCCTCCCTGCATACCCGCACGCCAACCTCCTTGGCAACCTCCACTGCATCGAAGCCCCCTAGGAAGGCCATGTCCCTTAACATCCCCCCCCTGCATTGGCCTCATCCTCCCATGTCGAAGCCCTCCTCCTCCCTCCCTGCATACCTGCACGCCAACCTCCTCGACGACCTCCGCTGCATCAAAGCCCCTAGGAAGGCCCTGCTCCCGCATCTAGACACTCCCCCCCACCACAGGCGACCTCCACTGCATCGAAGCCCCCTGAGAAGACCCTGCCCCTTCACCCCCCTGCCGATCTTCTCCTTCTCCACTGTATCGAAGCCTCCTGGGAAGGCCCCACTGTACCCCGTCGATCTCTCCTTCTCCACTGTGTTGAAGTCCCCTAGGAAGGTCATGTCTCCGGATCCATCCCCTCTTCCTCCAGTTCGTCGCGCCTCTTGCCCGCTCCATGTCAGAGGTTGTCGGAGGGAGGAGGTAGATGGAGGGGGAGATTCTATTCTTGGGTGGGAGGGACTGGGTAGATGCTGGAGGATTGATGGTATTATTTTTTGTAGTATTTTTATTTTTAATAGCCGTTGGATAGATTATGTGTTAGATTAACTCAATGATATAGTTGAGTTAACATGAAAACTAATGGAGGGTTATAGGTGTAAGACGGAGTGACTATATGGGGTTTCTCTTGTAATTAACGATTATACAAGGTTATGATTGTAATTGTGAAATTACTCGGGATTATGAGTGTAAAAATCCCTAAATATAATGTGTAGATATTATGAAGGAAAAATCAAAGAAACAAATACAAATTTGTACAAAATTGCATTTCATACCTATTAAAGACCTTAAAAAATAAAAATTTATATGCAAATTACATTTTTAACTCTTTTTTGTCCTCCAAAAACTTTAGATCTCATTGAAATCTGCAACTTTTGTGTTGAACGTTTTTTGAACTTTTACTTTATCTATTTTATTTTATATTTCCTTTGTCTTTCTCTTTTTTTCTAGATATGCCACATGGTTAGTCCACCACTTGGTCAACCAACCACTTGGAATTCCCCCATTAGCCATCCTTTCCCCACTTATCCACCTCACTAGGTTGGGGTTGACCTGCTCAACACTCTCCAAATCCACTATCTAGTGAATCCATAATTCATTTCCTTATTCCTTGATCTTAGCTCAATTCCTAAGGCAATTCAACCAAACAAACTCCATTAAATATATAAATAAACATTTAATGTGTTGTACACAACTAGGGTTAATTATTGTATATTAAATAAAACCCTTTTCCCACTTGTATATATTTTACATTATTACATCTTTTTTTCTCTATGTTTTCAAACCAAGGAAAATCCCATAAAAGTTAGTATAACATGTCTTTGTGTCTTATATTTTCAGAATCTTCATTTAAAAATACAAACAAATTTCAAAACCATAAAATTCTTCATTCTATATATATTGAATGCCAATTAGGTCTTTTGCATTTTTGTCCATCAAAAAGTTGTAGATCTCATTGAAATGAACAACTTTCACGTTGGACATTTTTTATTTGATATCATTTACTATTTTATTTTATTTTGTTTTGTTTTGTTTTGTTTTTTCTTTTATTTTTTATTGTTTAATTTTCCTATTGGGCCACGTGGCCGCCTCTTGACATGCCATGCCGAACGACCTCTTGTCTCTACCTACCTCTCTTCTGGGTCATTGGATCATATGATCCAATAACGTTACTTCCTTCCATCACGCCTAAACCCATGGTTAATGATAACGATCTCCTCTCCAGCGAGATTCAGTGGTTAATGCCACCATCACAACACCATTACAAGCATTGCTCGTGCTCAGTGAGCTTGCTGCCCATCTCGATCGAAGACCAGGTGCCTCTCTAGGAGGACGAGAGGAGCTTGGGTATTTCATCCTTGGTCTGCGATCTTCAACACAAAAGTTGCAGATTTCAATGCTCCATAGCCTCGCTCTGGAGGACACAAATCTGACCTATAGCTTTGCCTTTGATGAGTCCCCATAGCCTTGCTCTGCCATGCTCCGGATTATCACTAACATCCCCCTCCTCAAGATTTTGGTCCCTCAAAACTGTCACAAGATCGCAGAGGAGATCGAAGGATCCCGCTGGAGCTTTGACTCGAGAAGGAGACACTATATCTACTGTTCGATCTGGCCTATGGTCTGATCTAACGGCCCATAGGTGCTCATGCCACTATGGCTTACTCTAGATCTGATATGGACCTTGGAGTCTCAGTATCCAACGTCCCTGGTTCCTCACCGTGCCTCCATTCCACATCACCCCACTCGGATCCACCGTGCCTCGCCCGAGACTACGCGCCTCCTCGTGTGAAGTGCCCGATCCCAATTAGCATCGATCCGACCTATCACGTGCATGAAATATGTGGGTCGGAAATTTGTAACGTCCACCCATTGATTCATGTATATCACATCCAAGTCATGCGCCTCATAGCCCGCCTTGGGAAAATTGCATCCAAGCCCAGTTGGGTACTTCAAATTTTGTAAATCACCCATGTACTTGGAAAAGTTATAGAGAATCCCTTTGATTTATTTTAATGGCAAATAAGCTCATGTCATTAGTTTTTAATTAGTTTTTAATACATTTATGCCCATGGACTTGTTTGTGAACATCTTCAGCTCGTGAACTGAAGGTTAAGGGAAAAACCTTAAGTGTATCACGAAAGTATGATGATTGCATCATACGCGATCGGGAGAGACTAGTCATACTCGGTGCAGTGTGATTTAAAAATTTTTAAATGATGAAACCACATGATTCGAGAATACTTCTCAAACCATTTCATCAAGATCACAAACAGGTTCAGAGGAATACCTCTTGAAGCGTGGTTGCGGTCGTCAATCTCTAAAGTAAGAGATTCCCCTGTCTGAAGTCCGGCCCAATGAAGGTCGCACTTGCAGACGTGCGGATGAGACGCGTGCTTCCCCGCAATACAAGTTGATGATCCGAGCGAGGAGTCTCTTGATTTCATATTACGAAATCCGATGCCTTCTTCATGAGTAGTCGATCCGGTAGCACAACGGTGTCGCTACGACTGCGAGCTTCTTTAGGTCAACATATGAATGGCCACATGTTGAGATAGATAGAGAGAGTTGGTGTGTAGAGAGAGAGAGAGAAAGTTGTTGTCTTCTTAATGTGTAAAAAGAAAAGGCTAGGTCTATCCTTTCTTTTATACTAAATTGGATGGTGGAGATGCACTCCTAATTCAAATCAATGGTAGAGATTTTGTTGTAAAAAATACAACAATAATTAATTTAATTTAAAAGAAATTAAATATTTTGTAAATAATCTTAACATATTTAGTTCCAATTAAATCAAAAGTCTAAAATGAAATCGGACTAGAGAGCCTCCTTCTATGTAAGGGGAAATGAGATAGCCTCCTTCCCCTTGTACATGATGGACAACCACCTTGATTGGAGAGAGAGAAGATATCTCTCTAATATCCTAATGTAATCTCATTACATCAAGTCTTAGTTCATGGAATCTTTTGTCAACAAACTTCACCAAATAATTGTTACAAATTGTGACAATTGCAAATAAAACCATTGACAATTATGAATCAAATTCAACTACACAACAAAATGTAAATACATTTACAATTAATTGTATAATATGAATCCAATTCACATCAATATTTAATATGTAAATCTTATTTACAATTAATTCTCTCTAATATATTATAAATCACATTTATAATATTTATGATTAATATAGATAGTTATATTCATAGTAATCATATCCTTAAAAATTAAATCATATTTAATTATCTTAGATGTCCACTCTCATGTGCTCAAATAATATGAATCACATATCCACATCTTTGATAATTAAATCATATTTAATTATCTTAGATAACTCTTCTCGTATGTCCAAATAATATGAATCATATTCATATTCTTCATGATAATTAGATCACATTTAACTATCAATATTCCTTAATGCTCATATACATTATTAACAATGAAATTATCCTTGAACTCTTTTAAGAATAATGTGCTTTCTCCGCGGATACATGGAGATAAGGACATGGCTATTGTACGTTCCATGTATAGTGACTTGGATATTGAGATTATATCTCAAATCCATATCAAGGGGACCTCTCAAAGATGTTTGATTGAATCAAAGTCATAAATCTAATCTTCTCATTGCATCTGAATTGCATTTGAACTAAAATTAGATTACTTCTCTATTGAGAGGAGTCACTAAAATCCAAACCCATTTCATCACTCCCTCGGAATAGAAGTGTCACGGTTATAAAAATCGTTTATGATCACATCACCCTCCAGTATTCCTAATACATGTACATCATGCATACTTGAAGAACTAGAATAAACCCAAAGTTTTAGATCTTATTTAGACTGTCTTCTTCAAGGTTTTATCATTAAGTTTCTCATTTGATCATTGGGAGTTGGTATCGATCATATATATTCCAAAAACGCATATCATACCTAGGTATTGATCATATACTTTCCCAAATCATATATCAAACCTACAAATTCAGTCGAGCTTTCAAAGCAAAACGACTGTGCACGAAATTTGATCCCAATATCTCATGAGTGAGCTCATGTCTTCCGGTTCAGTAATGAACCTATATGATCCCTTTGAGAGATCATATTACTCATATGCTCTTGTATGCACACCAGCTCGCCGCGGTATAGACCTTGATTAGATCCTCAACCTATCGGGCTGCCAAATGTACATACTCAATCATATAGTAAGACATTTGTTAGAGGATGCATGCTTATATCGTGATAGTATACGATATAGGTCTCGGTTATCTCCATATTGTAAAGTCAACTCTTTAACCTAACTTATCCAACACCTTTGAATCTCTATTCCTATGCAGAGGACATGCATCAAGAGGTCGGTTAGATATCAACCTTTAGGGAAAAATTACCATCTTCTCAGGCTAGAGAACCTCTCTTAATAATCACTTGACAGTGCTTGATGATCCTCAATCTAACTCTTTAGATACCATCCAAGCACCAACCTCTATGATTCAACATTTGAATCAACAATTGTATGATATTAAGATGGCCATGGTACATAACTCTAATTATACTAATGGACGTATTATGCAAATTAGTTATTCTTTATTTCAGATGAGGGGATGATTTGTAGCAACATTTATTGCATAATAGCTTGTCGTGGCTCATATATCCAACATGAACTCCAAAATTAATGAATTTGGTCTTATTTTAAATATCTTTTGATGTTTCATTCATAGACATGTTGTATGCTCTGATTAGACTTATAAAAAATTAATTATTAATCAGAGAAGTTCCTTACTTATTATGAGTTATTTAATTTGTATTAAATTACATGTGTTAAATTCTTGCAAATAAATAGTCCACTTAAAGATTGAATCACCTAGATTTTTATGTTCGACTTAAATTTCCTTATTTAAATTTTTTATTCCATAATTTGAATTTCTAAGTGAATTGAATGTATAAGGACTTAATAATTTGAGCATGCTTATCATATGTTGAAATCCCTAATTTCTATGATTGACTCTAATTAATCACGAGCTTAACTTTGAGCATTAATTCCAAGAGTATTTTGTGTGTTTGTATTGTATTCATATCATACATTCTGTAGCATGTTTTAAATTGCACAAAAAGTTAATATCATGCATTCAACAAGTAAGTTTAATTGAGATGGAAATCAATCTAATCAGCTATTAACACTTGGAAATACCACATATTCTCCTTGAGTCGACTGATGAAAGTCAAATTTGCCTCTTTAATAATTGATAAATTATCGTAGTATAGGAGGTAAATTCGGTTCAACAAAAACCACAATCGTTTGATTGTTGTGGAGTATTTATACTTGGCAAGTCTACCAAGGTCGAACACAAGGACACAGCTACTTAATCTATTTATCGAATTTTTATTCATGAAGCACATGTGTGAATAAATTCAATTACAGGTCTACGTGATGAACTATGCATTTTAAAACGCAATGATGTGATGCATGTTATTTTTAGTTGATTTTTATGCAATTTAAAGTGATGAATGAGTAATTATGCAAGGTTACATGTATGCTAAATAAAAGATTACAAAAATACCCTAAAAGTATGAGCATCATAATAGAAATAGAAATCAGGGTTGATTTAATCGCAACATGAAGAACAGTCATCAAATCAAAGCAAGATCAAGGAGGGCAGAACCAACATCTATCACAAAAAAATCCACTTTATTGAAAACAGTGGCAGATGATAAAATTAAATGTGCTATGATGTAGAGGACAAAACAAGGATCAAAACGACATTAAAATCATGCAATTTGGACCTACGATGCTCAAGTTATGCTAAAAAAATGCAGGGGCATAATTGTAATAAAATTGCATGAATTTAAAAGGATAACTATTACATTTAGGTCCCTGGAGGGACCTAAATGCAAATACCAAAAATTGTCTGGGCCTTAGTGTAGATTTCCCATTGCGCGCAGGGACCTTTTTGCAATTTCAGAAAACTTGGAGGGCCTCCCTACGTGAGGCACGTGCCTGGGGACCATTTTGTAAATAGCAGAAACATCAGGGTCCTTCATGCAAATTTCCCAGGACCTTACGTGCGGTGCATGTGAGGAGCCTAGGCTCGGGAGGGCTATTGGCTCGGGACACGTGGCAGCGTCTGATGGTTCGGCTGGAGGCTCGGTGGACCCGAGCCCATAGGTCTGGAGGAGAGGCTCGGGTGCCACGTGTCGTCATCATCACCATCCGATCAGAATGATCGGACGACATCTGTAACATCTTCCTCCTCCGCAGTCCACCGGAGAAACGGGTCTCTGGCGGGCTCGATGGAGCTCCGCCGTGCCCCGCGAGGCCTTCTGATGGTCGGAGAAGAAAGCTCGAGCCCTGCGAAGCAGCTGGTGATGCGGCGGTGGTCCGACAACGAATAGATTGGCAAATCGATGGCGTGCCACCGGTGGCGGAGGAGAAGACCGGGGCATCTGTGCTAACTCCGACCATTGAAGCCTTGATTACCTGAAAGGGTTAGCATAGCCGAAGCTCAAGGTGTGTGAGTGATTTGTGAGGTGAGTGAGGGCCCTGGGGTGACTGGAGGTGGAGGCCAATGCTCCTCCTCCGGCGAAGAGCGGAGGAGATGAATCGGGGTAGGGGATGTTCTGAGGAAGAGAGGGGTGGCCAGCGAGAGTGAAGGTGATGTGGCGGAGGTAATGGGATAGTCAAATGGAGGTGGACGATGTTGTAGCGGATAGGAAAATTAGGAGAAAAAGATGAAAAAACATCACCTTGTCGGAGCAAGGTGTTTGTGGCTGTAGTGATCTGGGCTGAGGTCTTTTTGGACCTCTGGGGTCGTCGCACGACGAGGGCGATCATCCCCAGTGCTCAGCGGTGCCCGGAGGCAACCGCGACATGGTCGGAGGCCATGGATCTCACCAGAGTACTCACGGCCATGATCACCTCAAAGCCAACCCTTCGCTATCACGGGAGGGCGGCCGAAGCTAGGGAGGAGGCCCTCTAATGGTGGATGCCGGTGACAGTGGCGGTGGAGAGGATTTTATAGGAGGCGATGGGTGGCGGTTACAATGGTTTTGAATGGGGATTTTAATGGAGAAGTGTTAACGGAGGTGGTCGAAGGGGGTTACGCGAGGGAGGTGGAAGATTGGGCTATGCGGGGCGAGCGTTAGATGGTGGAGAAGTGGCCGGAGGCGAGGGCTAAAATTGGAAGGGGAGGGCTGGCGCGTCAGGTGAAACACATGGGGAAAGGCGTTATGCGAGGTAGAAGACAATCTTCCGACCGTTGGATCTTATGATCCAACGGTTAGGATTGAAGCGCGGGCGAAGGGTGGAGATCAGATCATGAGATCTGATCGGTCGGCTGGGAGCGAAGTGGGAGTGAACGGCTGAGATTTGGCGATGGGAGAGATCCAACGGTGAGAAATAGTGGGGTGACTTGGCGTGATGGGAAGCGTAGGATATAG
The DNA here is from genome assembly GCA_037367405.1 of Ottelia alismoides. NCBI lineage: Eukaryota > Viridiplantae > Streptophyta > Magnoliopsida > Alismatales > Hydrocharitaceae > Ottelia > Ottelia alismoides. Next base: position 358,097 of record JAZKJV010000899.1, read on the forward strand.
AGTGATCGGGTGGCTGTGGAGAAGGGGCGACGTGGATGAATGGGAGGCGTAGGATGAGAGGAAGATCTAGTGGATGAGGTTTAGGCGCTGGTGAGCGGCTAAGATCAGATCTGGAACTTAGATATGACGGCTGGGGAGTGGAGCGACAGTGGACGGTTCAGATAAAGGCGGGACAGAGTGGACCCAACGTCCTAGATGGGCGTCGGGTGGCGGAAGGGGAAGCGGGCCACGTGGGCGGCCTAGAGGGCGCCACGTGGCCCAATCAGAAAAATTAGAAGGATAAATATAAAGAAAAATACAAAAGAAATAGTTAGAGGCGAAATTAGGAAAAAGTTAAAACATGCAAGTTGCTCGTCTCAATGAGATCTACAACTTTTATGTTGGACAAAAAGCCAAAAGAGGACATTTATATAAAAAGTATTTTTGGGGGTATTTTTAAGGGGTATAAAAATACCAGCTTTTTGGTTTTGAGATATTTTTTTATATTTTTTAGTCTTTTTAAAGGTCAGTGAATTATGGATAATTAATCTATCTAATTTTTAGGGGTTTTTGATGATAAAATAAATACAATAAAAAATAAGAGAAATTAAATATTATTAATTAAGGTAAATTATACACAATATATTACATGATAAAAATAGAGAATTAAAGGATATTTTTATTGGTTTGATTAAGCCGGGGGTTTAATAGGAGACTTTTAGCATGATGAATATGAGATTCATCATACCCCTATACTTAAACCATGCTCGTCCTCGAGCATCTAAAGAATGAAGGAGTCTGATTAATTCCTAACAGTGCAAGTGAAGATTTCAAGGCTCAATCTTTCGAAGACCCTTAATTTAAGAGATCCTGAAATTCTGGGTTTATCCAAGCCTTAGTCAGAAGGAATCCAACTTATCTAATTATCAGACTCTCTTTTTGTACATATAATATAAGGATATGAACTTAAGTGTACTGCATTTCATGAGAGTCGAGTTGAGGCATCACTCAAAGTTCCAGTCCCAAAGACTCTCCTTCAGACCTAATCCTCAACACTAGGGAATAAGTCTATTCTTGCTTCAGTCAACTGTCTCATTAGTTTGTCAGACTTGAAATGTGGATGGACGGCCAGATGATGTAGGGCATAGGATTGTGTCTGATTTTCTCTCCCTTACATTGGAACAAGGTGCCTCTCGAGTGCCTTATTACTCAACACATGTAAATTTTTATATTGTTGATCAATGTCTCCGTCAAGAGAGTTGGAGTCGTCTGCACTTGTTTTTCTGGGAGTACACTGGGGTGTGTCTTTTCTAAGTATCTAAGATACCTTCGACACCCAGACTTGTATCGCTTACGATGCAGAGCCCTTTTTGTGGTGTCAGCCCGACTCCTTGGTCCTAATTAGCGTTTGGTCCAAGTGGACACTTTGAAAATGTTTGGGAACGCTCGTCATTGGTGGAAGCTCATTTGTAATTTGACTTTGGTATTTAGAGCTTTTTCTTTGACATTTCTTTTCTTTTGTTGGCTAGCTCCACTGCTTTTACCAAACAAGAACTTCAAGAAGTATTTTCAGGGTCTTCAGGGTGCTATAATGAAATTTTTCCGGAAGCAACACATAGGGCGTGCATGAGGCGCGTCTACAAGAACTTCAAGAAATATTTTCTAGGAGAAGACCTTGAGAGGCTACTTTGGTCTGCTGCACGTGCATTTGAGAGAAGGTGCTATTTACACAACATGATCGAGATTCAGAAGTTATCAAAGAACGCCTTCGATTATTTAGAGAGGATTTCTCAGAAATATAGTCTTCACAATTTCCGTGAAGTAGCACAGTGCCATTACATAACTAAAAATTTAAGTGAATCATTTAATTCTTGGATCTCGAAGGCATGGCATCTTCCCTTATGTGAATTGTAGATTGGATATGACAAAAGATTACGATAATGATGGATGGGAGAAGATGTAGAGAAGCGCAATTAACATGTGCCTTGGTCCCTCTCGCATCAAAAAATGTGATGGGAATTACAAGAGATCTGCAGAGTTTTATTGCTAGACAATCTAGTGATAGAGATGCGGAAGTGGAGATACCTTAAGGAAGGTACATGGTTGACATTGAATCATGTAAATGTAGCTAATAGATGTCAGATGTGTGGGTTCCCTTGTAATTACTATAGCTTGGAATGTACAATAAGTGTTATGAATTTGTCATAGCACCGTTGCATGACAAGGACTTTTGGACCACAATTGAGCTACCATATGTAACATGTTGTCGGTGCACCACATAACAAACGGTTTGCAGGGAGACCCCAAAAGAATCGAATTCGATCGAAGGATGAGGTAGTGAAGAAACCACGAGCTAGGAATATGTCCCTGTTCTAGATCAGCTAGTCATCACAAGAACATATGTAAAGAGCCAACAAGATGTGCACACATCCAATGTTGTTATTGCTCTGGCAAATAGAAGGTTTGCATTCATAGATGTTTTCTTTCTATTTAAATAGGTATTAATATCAAACTTCAGTAGTTGTAACTCTTGTTAACTACTTTATATGTGACTTTGTAGTGGAATCTCATCAAGGAAGCAACCAGTGGCTCGACCAAAAAAATCATATCGCCAAGAGATAACATGCCAAGAAGGTGTGGACGTCCCAGAAAAGCAAACCGATCGGTAGACACACTAGTAGGATGGTCCACAATTCACCTTAGATTAAGGTATTCATGGTACCTCAATGGCTGATTCATTTTATTTGATTGCTTCTCATGTGAATTTATTTGTGCACAGAGCGTACATGGGTGGTGGTACCTTTTTAGGTGGATCTTTTTAAGGTCCTTGGAGTTTTTTGCGAATCACTTCATGTGAAGATTGCAATAGAATTATAGAATGGTATATTACATTATTGATCTAATCCATTACTTCCATTTGTTTCATAGGCTAACTATCATGTCTGAAATGGTTGTTACAGATGGAAGTGTCAATACTTGTGTATGTGGGGATTCCATATGGATAGCGAATGGGAGATCATATACAAACCCTTTACAAAGTTTTTTTGGGGATTTAAACATACGTTTTGTTTGTGACAAATATGCTAGAATGAAATATTTGATGTGTGTAGACTTTTGTAAGAAACTTGCAAATCTTGTTTGTAATATTATGGACTACTTTAGGTCTATCTTCTTGGAATTAATTCCATCTGCTTTGTGAATCCTAAACTTATGCTATCTAGTATTTAACAAAGACAAAGGAAGACTTTGCAGCACGTCAATCCATTACAGTGATGTTGCTTCCAACATGTATGCAACCAATCTCAGATATCCTTATTCATATACACATATGTAACTACATCAACCATCAACATATCAGTACGAGATTCATTATAACAATCATCTCCATTAAATGCTTCTCTACTTCCACAATTTTACAAGATATTGACGCCGTTGCATGATTCGTGTCCGAGGACTAATTTGGATGTGCGGCTCCCACCCACTGAAAGAAGTTGCATATCTTATAGTGGCATGTGTAGAATTTCAATCCTCTGCTCCAAGGTTTTCTTGATGTTATAACCAATGCTGGGATATCACAAAGACATCTTACTTGGGCTCCAGAATCGCCTTGATAAGATACTGAGCTTGGCGAAGGAGACACCATAGAATTGCAATGCATAACTTATATACAAAACCATGACATGTCAAAGTTTTGTAAAGATATACATGAATCCCTTGTTGATGTAAACCTTCTTCTCTCTTTTTTATGAAAGAAAGCCTTCTTGATCCCCTCCTTGATTTCTTATGTATGATGAAGGCTCATGTTGTAGTTAAATGCATCTGCATCTCCCAACAGTAAAAAACTCTAATTTATTGTTTATTTAATGACTACCAACTACCAACCAAATCACAATAAAATACTACCCCCAACGGTCACCTGTTCTGTTGCTATTAGTGGCCAAGTGGCACATGTCACTGTGACCACTAACCACAAGGACACAAATGATATTCCTTTAACTTTGACAGACATAACTTATATTCCCAAAAAAAGGAGGTTCATAATGGATATTGCAATATCTCAGAGAGGTACAACTGATAAAAACTCTTTATATTATTAGTCCACAAGAAAAATAAATAAAAAATAAATCAATCAGTTAATCACTTTTTCAACTAAATAATTTGGCATTTAGTTGGTTAATAAGTTTTCTAGCCAATTATCCTTAAAAATCTGATAGCCCTAGGCTGATCTCTTTTTGAACCTGATGTCTCCTTTACCATCTTCCTTTCACACTCTTCGACTCATATCTCAACTTCTTTGCACCAAGAAAGAGGCTTTTTATAGTCTTGTCAGGAGCTAGGATAGGAGACAACTTATGGGGGGTAGGAAGTGAGTGCTTGGGCAAGATTCGAGTAGGTGCACGATGGGGGAAAGGTCTGAGCGATGTTATAGATCCATTTTTCAATCAATCACTACTTTTATTGAATTGACTAAAATAATCTTAAGTCATCTAACCTAAGATTTCGGTCGACTAAAATGTACTCCAATAAACATGCTTATTATCTGTCATTTTCACTCGACTATTTTTTTAGTGACTGACTAATATTTAACTCAATCGAGCAACCCAAATATTTGATTGTTACTTTTTATCCAACATTCATATTTTTTGTCATTGTCCTTTTCGTAATAGTTTTAGTCGAATATTGTTTTAGTCTAGTTGAATAATTTGAGTTTCATCCTACTGAATTATTTTTTTCGATTGATTTTCTGTTGAATCTATGATATTATTTTAGTCTTTGATTTATTAACTCCATATCTCTACTAGTTATTGGGCACTTTAACATGAAAATAAGACACCCAAGTGCCCTTACACTGCACTTAACTCATTCTAAGTTATCATTCCATCTCTAGTAATCTAAAGTGAGATGTGAATCATTCTATTCTCAATTGTGTATGATTTTACAAAAAGTGTGCAAGATCTCAAGCTCCACTTAGATCTCATGTGTGCTATCTAAAGCTCTCTCAACTGATATGTGTAACATGTTGACATTTTCGATTGAAAACACACGATGTATGAAGTCCATGTAGGATACGCCATATGCATAGGCAACTCTGGTTGAAGGTACTTTTAATATATGCAATACATGTGCAAGGTATATTATAGGCATACATTAGTTAGATGGTTTGTCTCCATTGGATTACAAATATCATATGTTAGAAATATAAAGAGGTAGTTGAATCTAAATCAGTGGATGTATGCACGGAATTATAGAAAGACTTTTATATGAGTAAATTAAAAATGATTAGATACGAGTTATGTTTAATTAAATTGAATAAGCTGAAATACGCAAACATGTGCATGCATAAGTATATATGTATATGTATGAGTATACACATATTTATTCAGGTTGATAGACGGTTCAAGTTTGAGTAATCATAAGAGAATCCCAAATCAAAGTCCATACCGTATGAGTAGTAAGTTTCAAATCAGAATGCATCTTAAAATAAATGAGGCGGACTTCTGATCATAAAATGGAGTGGATTCGGGTCGAGTACTCAAAGGCTAGACACAGGTTGACATCCCTAATCTCAAGAGCATATCCGAGCCATGCTTTCAATTCACTAAGGTCAAGTAGGCTTGTAATATTGAGTTTATATGCTAACAAGATATTTTCTTTTTTGGTTTGTACATAGGTCCTTGGGCAATGGGCTCCTCTATGCACATCGGTAAAATCTTCCTTATGACTTGTCCAAAGAGGGTAAATGTTGTACGTGAGATTATGCTACCCTAATTTTCAAGTCACGTGAATAGTGGAAGCAAGCTTCGCCTAGAGAGCAAAGAGAAAATCCTAGAACACAACATTTTAGTAGTGTATTTACTCGCTTAGGTTTCCATGTTACCGCTCATACAGCTCTAGCCAACAAGCAGTGAGATTTCCTCTAAGAAACTATTTATAATTAGGCAATGTATAACAATATAGCAATGCGATACCAGTATACGGCTCAAACTTTCGCAAGTATACAACACATATATCAGTATAAAGGGACACAGCCCATACGAACAAACTTTCGTGAGGTAGACCATGTTTTCTTTCCATCTTGGACCTTGTCTCAAGGTTTCTTGCTTTCCTATGTACTATGGGTGTCTTCTAACCCCCTCTAAAATATATAAAAACAAGAATGGTATCGCACTCCTATACTGGTATATGTTTCCCTAGGAAAGGAACGTCGTATGCCTAAGTATATCGATATATGAGTATGTAAGCCGATACAAGAGTCACAATGAGCATATTCTTCCCCCTACCATATACTCTGTTATGTGTTTTTTTGTAGCGTTATATATGTGAACATGAGGTATTCTCTTTCAGCTTTATACCGGCATGAATTACATTTATCAGTATATGCCCATGACATGGTGTTTGGTTGCGCTTAAGCTATACATGTATACATCGATTATACTGATATGTATGTTGACAATGATCTTATGTACTGGTACAGGTGCTCATGTATTGGCATAAGGGCTTTTGCCAGGGGTCTTGGGGGCGTTCGTTTCGGGAAATAGTTTGAATAAGGGTGAAAATAAGCTGGAATAAGCACTATTCCTGTTTGGCTGGATTTTCAGTTGTCGTCATTGTCAGTAACACCATTATTTTCAGTTGTTTTCTCTAGGACTGGAACTTATACTTTTAAGCTCTGACAATCTATTGATTCAGGACCTTCGAGTAGAGGCTTGGTTCTTCAGAGCATAACCCGCCTAATGATTTCTCTTAGGCCATGTTCGGTTGGGGGGTTATCCCTCACTTTGGATGGGTAACCCCCCAAAACCCCCACTTTTAACCCACTAGTGGGGCCCACTCCCTTCCCATCAAAAAAATTATATATTATACCATCATATCATCTAAAAATCATAAAATACTCAACTTCTACTCACTATTCCAAACTTCAATACAATCACATCACAACAACCACCCACTTTTTCAAATTTCAATACAATCATATCATAATAACTACCAACTTTTTCAAATTCCAATACAATTACATCACACAAACCCTCCCAACCCTTAACCCACCAACCAAACACACAAACACAAAACTGGGTTATCCACACCCCTGGATAACCCACCAACCAAACGCCACCTTAAAGAAGTGAAAGAACTAAGAGTTATGGCATTAGTAGTTCCAAGATCCCTATTCTTCAAGCATACTGGCATTTCCTGCTGCATCAACCATGTAACAGATGGTAGAAGCTGATGTGAGGATGGTCATCCTGACTGACGATGGCCTACTTCACTCGCCAAACATGTGCCATGTGTTTCCATATCCTGAATCCCGATTCACATCTCTTCAATCCATTAAAGCTTCATCGTACACACAAACTTTTACCTACAAGGCCAAATGGGAAGAAAACTGTAATGTCAGGATGTTTAAAATGAGAAACCTGCTTAATCACAGCTTACTTTCATTGGCTAAACATGCACACTTTCCCAACATATTTAGGATTCTAGTACTATAATACATGCAACCTTTTCGATGCCCGGAAAAAAATCATTTAGAGGGGTCTGCATGTCATAAAATTTAAGTAATATGTAAATGCAAGTGTATTCTTGTATTTCATAGATACTGATGTAATAACCTCCAGTAATACTGTTACCCTTGGTACCAACTATGATTCTGTCAGATGCAATAACCTTGCATAATACTGCAACTTAGGTGAGGTCATTAGTTTTCTCTCAAATCATGAGCATCAACTTATTTGGACTTGATCTCAGATAGGCATTTTGATTAGGGATAATTACACCCATAACCCTGAGTAATTTCAATAACATTCATAACACTGCATAACCGTGAATTACACGAGAAACCTTAGATAGTCACTCCGTCTCACACTCATAACCCTCCGTCATAGGAATGAGTTAATCTAACTTATCATCAATCCAAGGATTACGAAATAAACAAAAATAAAAAACCTCTCCCTTCATTCACCTACCTCGCCTTACACCCCTACCTCCCCCATCTGACCTCCTTCCCTGCCCCCATTGCCGACCTCCAGTCGGCGGGCAAATTTGACGCGAGCTTGGCGGGCGGGGCTTCCAGCAGAGGAGGGAACTTGGCGCGAGCGGGACTTCAAGCAGGGGAGCAGCTCGGCCCTTGAAGGGGGGGGAGGGTCGAGCAAGGGAGGCTGGGTTCCTTGGTGGCGGGGAGGAGGAGGACCTGGCAGGAGGGTGAGGGCTTTGGGGAGACATCGAGGTCGGTGGCGGGGGGTGCTGGGGGTCCTTGGCGGCGGGGAAGAGGGTCGAGCGGGGGGAGGAGGACCTGACGGGAGGGCGGGGGCTTTGGGGGGGCTTCAAGCTCGGTGGCACGCGCGAGTCCTTGGCGGCGGGGGAGGACCTGACGGGAGGGCGGGGGCTTTGGGGCTCGGGGGGGGGGGGGGGGGGGGGGGGGGGGGTTGCTTGAGGCGGTGGGCAGAGAGGGTCGGGGGCTGGAGGGTTGAGGGTGGGGTGCTCTGCGTGGACTGGGGGAGGTGCGTTGGGGAGCTGAGAGCGCTGGCTGGGGCAGGCTGGGGGGAGGTGCTGGGGGTCGCTGGCAGGGGGAGGGTTGATGAGGTCACTGGAGGGACCGTGCTCCACCGGGGGTGTTCAACGGGAGGGTGGTGGTGCAGGCTCGAAGGGAGAGAGGTCTCGACGTGGAGGGGGATTCGACGGGTTAAGGTCCGGTCTGAGTTGGAGGAAGTGGGCAGGGAGAGGCCTGGACCGGGGGTCGGCGGGGAGGAGGAGGTGGTCGATGGGGAAGAAGAGGGGAGGGGGGAGGAGGAGGAGGATGGCATAATTTGTAAATAAGAATGAATATTAGGGGCAACTTCATCTTTTTTCTAACAGAAACCGTTAAATATAATTGTCAATTTAAACGGAACACAACTCAGGGTTATGTCATGTAAGAGTTAAGCATTACTCGTGGTTTCTCATGTAATTCGCGATTATCTAGGGTTATGAGTGTTATTGAGAAATTACTCAGGATTATAGGTGTAATTATCCCTTTTGATTAACCATGCTACACAAGGAGGTTGTTTTCATCTCGATCATGCAAAAGAACACAGTGGATATGGAGAACAATTATTCATAATAGCGACATCCAAGCGTTTAATGACAACCTAACCTATTACCAAACACAGCTCTGTAATGTTGTACAATGTCAGATTTCTAATTAACTGTTCTGCAGTGTTTTGCTACAGGCACTATGATCAGCTCAGCTGCCACAAGATAATGCTGTCGGACTCCACTCCATGGCTCATATGGAGACATCATGTACTAATCCAAAGGGAAATCTAGACATTCATGTACACACTCAATGTGGTAGACTGGTGGTGCATACAGAATATAGTTGGACTGTATGAGCCCATTTCACATGTTGGGCATGAATTTCTTCTACTGGTAGTAAGAATTTGCAAATAAAATCTTTTTCAATGCTTGTACTTTTCTTGTATCTTTTTTTACAAGGGATGAACTCTCGTATATAACACATGGACTTCTCTTGCATCTCTTGGTTTCAACAACAGGATATTCCTCGCAAGATCTCCGTTCCTGCTTGTATAGAAGCACAACACACAGTTCCACATCATTTTGATTCGGTTCGAGAAGATGGATGTCAAAGAATGCGTACTTGTGTTGTGTCGCATCTACTTCTGATATGCCGTGAAGGTCAGGTTGTCTGGTGTTTGAAGATGGTTTTGATATCCTTTAAACAACACGTTCCATAGCCGATGCCCCAAATTGCATATGATCACAAATGGGTTGAACAAAGTTGTGATGAGCCCTGCGATTGGGGGAGACACCACCAGGATCATTTGGAACAGTAGGACCAGTGACGAGAGACAGCCGTGGTGGAAAGATATTTGAATAGGCCAAAATACTATTCCAGTCGAGTATCTTACATGGTATTGGCACATTACACGTCGTTGGATCGCCACCCTCATACCACCACCTCACCATGCTTCCGAGCCACATGGATAAAGATGGACACAACTTGTACGTAATGAATAACGGATTATTCTACAAAGATATTCACATGATAACCAATAAATCATATTTTTAGTAGGTGAACTTCTTGTTCCAAGGGAAGGGTCTTATGATGGAACGTCGGAGGAGTACTGAACTGCAACAACTGATTGGTTATGTGGATTTTACTATACACAATTTGCCACCGGTGGATCCAGGAAAACTCGATGTCCCGTCGATGTTCAACTCATCCACTGAGCCAACAACATTCACCTTCCAACAATATGGAGATCAATACACTTCTCGGGTGGATGAGGTTGGTCTGTCATACCAACCACCACACACCTTCGATTTTGTTCCAACTCTGCATGCCCAACATACAGCTTCCACAGATCCACCGTTCTGGCCCTAGCCTCCATATGATATACTCCCAACTATGGAAGCCCAATCGATGCATGATCAATAATACTGGCGGATGAGGCTCACTCAGAGTCAACTATCTTTCACATGACTCCTAGAGGGTAGCCATGTCCCTCTAGACTACGATATTGGATAGCTCATGTCCCAACCACTCGGCACTGGAACAGTCCCTTGGGCACCAAAATCATCACACACATATCTCCCTAGAACATCCAACATCAATCTCCTAATGACTGTCACAGAGCCTCCTCAAATTTCAAATGTAACAAGTCAGAGAGGAGGTGATAGGGAGGAGTCAAGCAAAGCCATGTGTAGCAGAGCCCAGGCACGAAGGGAGTGTTCATCTATTATAGAAACGGGAAGGGGAAATTCTACCATGGGTGAAAAGGGACATGGTAAGTGGGAAAGAAATCTTCAGTCGGGGGAGAAACGAGAAGCGGGGAAACGAGAAGGAGGTCTTAGGGCTGGGGAGAGATGGGAAGGGAGGAACATGGAGAGAGTCTTCATCTAGGGGCAATATCACATATTGTACAACATGCTAAGAAATGGTTCTATTGATTCTTAAATTTTATTACCTCTTCGTTGTAACGAATAAAGAAAATTTTAGTCATCTCCCCATTATTCCACTAGATTTTTGTTTGTGACTGCAACTTGTCTGGTAGGCCATATCACCAATGTTGTTACTTGATTTCTATGATTTTTTTATTATATTGCAATTATAATGTGTCTTGGTAGGTCATCTCCCTTTATATTCCACGTGATTCTTGTTTGCGATGGTAACATTAATGTGATTTTTGGTTAAATCATTTTAAAAAATCTATGCGTCAATTATAATGTGTCTTGGTAGGTCATCTCCCTTATATTCCACGTGATTCTTGTTTGCGATAGTAACATTAATGTGATTTTTGGTTAAATCATTTAAAAATTTCATGTGTCTTGATAGGTCATGGTCAAAAACACGCTTTACCGCTCGCAAGTCGACGTGTCTGCTTGACAATCATTTCTTTCTGGCGCATGCACCATCTCGTTGTGCAACCCTTTGTGTTACAGACGCTCCATCACAGCCACCACAACCATCTCGTATCGCAATTCCCCGTGCTCCAGACGTTCCACCGCAGTCACCATGAGTCATCCTTTTTTAGGGTGATGATCACAATTCTTACATGGTACCCGCCCTGCATGTACTTTCCAAGGTTCCGATGAAGTATCCCTCGGTGGAGGTCCGATCTTTGAATCAGAATCAACCATCGCATTCATACTCTCGATTCATGGGTTACTCCCCACAATCAATGCTCCTGGTTATGGTTGAGTCCTCCCATAGTGAGACATCACCGCTCATGGATTTCTACGACGGGGCGGGTGATTTGTACGCGGAGTTAGCAGAGTTACAATAATGCAATTGCAATGAAGTACCTTCGATTCAAAACCGCAAGGGCACAAGGAGATCTCTGCAAGGGCCCCGCTGATGGAAAGACAGGGGGCTACGCGTCACAGGAGGGTCCCGCACACGGGGATCTCTGCAAGGGCGCAAGGGCGCAAGGGGTGCCGGTCACAGGAGGGCCCCGCACAAGGGGATTTCTGCAAGGGCTGCAAGGGCGCCCAAAGAGAAGGGGCGGTCTCAAGGGCAGAAGCAGAGGCAGGCGTCAGAGGCAGGCGTCAGAGGCAGGCGTCAGGCGTCAGAAGCCTGCAGGGGGGGTCTCAAGGGCGCGTCAGAGGCAGGCGTCAGGGAGTACGTCAGGGCGCGTCCAGAGGCAGGCGCGTCAGAGGCAGGCGCGTCAGAGGCCCTCCTTCTAGTGCCAGGTCGCGAGGATGGGACGATCGTAAGGATCGTCAGAAGCAGGTCGCGCAGAGGCAGGAGCGTGTCGGGCCCGATCTTCACGAAGACGATCCCAGATTCCAGACGGCGGCGGTCTCTTCGAGAGATCCGAGGGAAAGGAAAAAAACCACCAAGATCTCGACAAAGCAGAGATCCAATCACAGTCCACAATGTGGCTCTGATACCATGTAGAAATTAACACAGAAATCAAGCACAAGATAATGATTTACGTGGAAAACCCTTCGATCAGGGAAAAACCACGGGGGCACAATAACCCTAATCTCTGTTTGAGATTAGGGTTCTCTTCACTCATAACCTAAGAGAAGGGGGGGGTGAGTACATATATAAGAGTCCGGGGTAAATGGTCCCTCACCCAAAGATCCATTTACCCGCCCAATAATGCAACAACTCAACACACACGTCTTAGCATACTATGTAAGGAGCGATTGCGGTTGAGGCCTTGACTTATGTTGCACGAATGCATTGTAAAATGTCTAATATATGTGGATTTTGTTGTGGTGTCAGTGGAGGTCACATATACGCATGTAACTTTTAACAGTTAAATGTTAGTGATGTGGTTGTATTTTTTCTATATTTTATAAACTTTTCGTAATGAAGGCAGTCTCATTCATGGCTTAAGGGAACTTACAAAGTCAGGACACTAAATTTAACATTTACAATCCAATTAATCCTTTATTCACATCTTTACATAAGTATTATGCAATTAGTAAGTGTACTTAATCAAGGAATACATGAATGTAATTTATTTGCTGTATTAAATAAATAAGTAATAAAAACATCTATCAAACAATGATACATGAATAAATACGTAATACATGAAACAAATGATTGAGCGGATGCACTTAGAACAATGAATATATACGTAGTGCACAATAAATAAATACACAATAACGAATAAATACACAGAACAAATACATAACAAATGAATAAATGCAAAAAATGAACAAATACGTAAAAATGAACAAATACATATAAACATTTGAATAAATAAATAATTAATTACATGATACATGGGAAAATACATCCAACATTTAATTTATGAGAGGCACTGACGTGCAAATAGTTTGTCACGCACATCATTGGAGTGGGAAATCGTTCCGTGCGGTTCTTGCCAAGTAGGTGTGCGACAAATTATTTACCGATACATGCTTATTCTGAGAAATATTTGCAACTAGTATCATTTCGGATAATATTCATGAAGGGTATACCCCTCAGGGAAATGTCTCCTAACAGGATGGTTCAACCACTTAAACCAATAATCCGAAGAAAAACTATCCAACCACTTGATTTTTACTCAGAAAATAAAAATCAGTCAAAATCTTGTTAGTTTATTTGACTTAGTTGAATCAACTGGACCAAACCATCGATCAAACTATCTATTTTTATATAATATTAATTTTTAAACATGTAAGAAAATACACAATTATAAAAGACATTCAAGATCTAGTTTCATTCTAACCCATATAGTACTCATTTATCTCTTCTCCTTATACACGTGCCAATGATCTATTATCACTTCTCCCTTGCATCCTTACGAGCATTGCCTCTTTCTCGCCACATCGTGCATGAGATTTTCTTCTTCCGACAACAACAAATTATTGATGCCTCCACATAAAGAAGTTTTCACAGTCACACTATAAGAAGCGGTAAGTTAACAACATTTGTCATCAATTAGAGTTTGAATAGTTTTAAAATTGTTAGTTTTATACATCTCATATATGTTTTTATATGAGTTTGATAAAATGTATTTATTATGTTTTTAGAGTTTTTCTAATAACATTTATATCTCTAACTTTGTTGCAATTACAATTGTGCCCTCGTATTCTTAAAAAATTCACAATAGTATCCTTGTGGTGGTATAATATAGGAACACAAGTGTATTAATAAAAGACCGCTATTATGAGTTTTGTAAAAATATGTGGGTACACATGTAATTGCAAAAATAGGACATAAATGTTATTGAAAAAATTGGAAAGACAAAAGTTTAAAAATCTTTTAAATATATGATGCAGCACTGTCCACATTTATTTATATGAATACCAGTCTAGTTCAGTTCAACCTAACATACAAATATCGAGATTTTCAGGATTTAAAAGGCATATTAGACAATGGATAACATGAAAAAATATCTATTATACGTAATCAGTGTTGCATAAAATAATTGACCATGTCGTTTAGTCCATCCATTTAGGCTAAATTGGGGTGTCAGACTCGATTAGGAGTAATCGATCCATAATTGATCGATAGATTAGTCGATCGACTAGTCGGTTGATTTTTCACATTGATTATCTTTATTTATTTATATTATTTTTTACTTTTTATTAAGCAAACTTAAACTAAGATGCTTAACCTTTGATTTAAATTTAATTACTTCTTTTATTTCATTATATTAATATAGAAAATGTATAAATCTATGTAAGCATATAAGAATATATGCATAAAAAATAATTTATAATATTAAAATAATAAAAATATAAAATCGGTTAATATCTGACTGAATCAGTTTAGTTGCCTGACTACCAAGTACTTCTTCCCCAATGACCTGGCTGACCGAGTACCACTACCAACTTTTGCAATCTTGTATATAATGGACCAACCGAGCAGATTAGTACATATCATTGGAACATTGTGTACATGCTTCCAAACTTCCAAGGAAATTTTGATTATGAGGGTTTGATAAGTGGGTTGGGTTGGGTATGCTCTTGTGAATAGTGGCCGAATGGTTAAGAGGATTGGAGAATGCTAGGATGATAAATGTGATGTGATGTAACATTGATTATGTTTTATATTAACTTTTTAATGATTATAATAAATTTTATGTTAGTTTTTTTATTTGAATGTAGTTAAAAATATTATATCAAAAAAATTATGTGGTCCATACAACTAATTCCAACCCAGGAATGCATGGATAGAACAAGGAGTATGACAAGTTACCTTGAGGTAACCTGGCAATCAAATTAGTGCCAAGGTCTCGTTAAGCTTTGCAACGAATATTTTTAGTCATTGTATTAAAATATCAGAGGATATAACAACAATTCTTTGTATTATTCATTGTTATAACTTATTAGCCCGTTTTAGCGTACTATAAGAAATATAATCTTTAATTTCATTTCGAGAAACCAGTCAAGTTCAAAGTTAAATTCATTAAGTTAGTAAGCATTAAATTCATTAAGTTAAGATTCACTAACAAATTCGGAGTTCGAAATCTTGATATCCAAACAATTGTGAACTTGAATTCAAGTTAATGAGTATTTTGTCAATTGAGTTCAAGTTAAGGATTAAAACCTTTTCCCTTGAAAATCTATAAGTTTAACAAGTGTTCATAAAAAATACAGTTTGGCTCATTTAGTGCTGGATAAATCACAAAAAGAGCCTCAATTATACATCAATTTTTAGTTTGATGCTTTAATTTTAGAGTTTTTATCAGTTGTGCTCATATGAGATATTGCAATTTCAATTATGCCCATCCCTTTTTTGGAATACCAATTATGCCCCTACCTTCTCGCAAGATTCACAATTCTGCCCTTCTGTTAAGGTAAAGTAGGAGTATAACTGATATTACAAAAGAGAAGAACTGTGAATTTTGCAAGAAGGTAGGGGCACAACTGATATTATAAAAATAGATGAGCAAAACTGAAATTGCAATAATTCAGAGTGATAAAAAATCTTAATTTTAAATATAAGGAAGAGGATCCGAACTTTCAACTTAAGAGTCTAAAGTCGATATATAAAGGTCGTGGAAGCTTAAAGATGCATGCATTTTAGACAAAAAAATATAAGATCATGTGATTCTTAAAACCTCTTCAAAGTAAATTATTGAAACCCTCAAACTAAAAAAAGCAACGACATAATATAGAGATTACATTTAATATACCTGAACCATATACTTTATCCCGCGATAAATCCGGGATAAGTTTAAGTATCTTGAGATAAGTTATCCTGAGATAAAGTGGTCACCATAATTATAACACTTATTCCATCTTTGTCTAGAATATTTATCACTTACTTATTCTTCAAATTAACTGAAACAAGAATGATGGATAAACTTCAATACCATCCCTTATTGTCTGAATGTACACCAAATATACTTCGGAGATTACCTTCAATATACGATTTTTATTTTTTTTCTCAGGGGCATTCGGCTCGGGAATAAACATGAATAAGGATGTTGGATAAGGATAATAAAGGTCTATTCTCTGTTCGGATGGAAAGATAGGAATATGGAGAATAAGGTGGAATAAGGGTAAGTAAGGTAAAATAACGATAGGAATAAGGGTGGAATAATGTGAAAGAATAAGATGTGGATGTGAATAATCATACTCTTGAGAACCACACCAGACAGGGAATGGATCCCTTATTCCATTGCTTATTTTCCAAACGAACAATGCCTTAGAATATGTACATGCATATGGTTGCATATGTTTTTTGCGAATATGAATACATGTGTTTATATTATCGAATCTCTGTGTATAGACATATATCTAAATATGTTACATGATATTTTAATAGTAGGAAGAAATATGTTTATCTTTAATTTGATATTGATTTATTTTCTTTTTTTTCTATTTTTTTAGTTTGTAATTTACTCAATTTTGATTTATCGGCCATTAACTTTAAA